>CM076580.1:310324485-310486319 GCA_034641835.2 Pinus albicaulis | reverse complement strand
TGTTTGTGACATGTTTGAAGAAATGAATGTCATGGCTAGGAGGGTTCCATATGAGTTCTTGATGATGTGATTGATTATGTACCTTTTCTTTAATGTTATTTATCATATCCTAAATTTTCATGAAGTTATGGGAAATGACCTTGGCTCTGGGGCTTAAAAGGTGGCACAAATCTCGTAGTTGCAAGCACAAAACTGACCAATTGTGGCCCTGACCACATGCTTGTTGTGTTGTTCCTACGGTTATAGGCTCCTAGCCGCTACCTTGCCTTGGTATGCCTGTGGCTATGGTCCAAAAGGATAAAAAAGTCAGTCTCCCTCAGGGGTCAAGGGTCTTGAAGGTTGAGTTACCTTCTAGGGATGTTGTTGATGTTGTGTAAGGCATGTTTGTCTTATTTCCATTGGTTCCACTTCCTTAAGGTCTTCTAGGAGGTTAAATATCATAATAGTAGCCTCTCGTCTCATGTTTACCCCGGTTGGACAGTTACTTGGGTAGATGTGGGAGGAGGGTGTTAGAGTAACACCTCTGACTTAGACTCTAAATTAAAAATTAATATGTACAAAGTCGAGGACTACTTTGTGGGTCAATGTGCCTATGTGTTTGTATATTTTGGGGCCATAGACCGTAGTTTTGTAAACAAAAAATTGCATGCACATTAATAAAATACACCATTGTTGTAGATTAAGTGAGATGAAAAGTGTGTAGGGGTCTAAAAATCCATGAGTGTGAAAAGGCGGCTTGTATGTCTTAATTATTATTAAAATTGCACATTTTTAACTTAATTCCATAAAATGACTTTAAAAAGTTTCCATGTGTCAAGAGAGTGAAATGCACATCCAAGTGAGGGTATTAGTGTTAAGGAACACACATTACACATTATCTGACTGTGCGAAAATGGATTGGTCACCCTAGATGGGAAACATGGGACAAAAATGTTCAATGTAGAAGAAAGGGGACAAGTTCCTTGATGTGAGTTTAGAGAGGTACCTGGTGATCCACAAGGTAGTAGGAACTCCTGGAAACCACATAGATCTCGAACATCCAAGGTCAAGCAAGGTTGAAAGCCTGGAGGTAGTGTCACATGCGGAAGGACTGTAGATGCAGAGAAGGGAGGTGCTCTACTTCGATTATGGCATTGATGGGGGATGTGAGCCTATTGGTTGGAGGTTGTTGGGTTTGGTCCCTTGACCTAGTTATATATGGTACTGGTATGTACCTGGATTTGTTTAAGTCTTTGCCCTATGGAGTCGAATCCCCAACTATATTGTGACATGTTGTAGAGAGAATATAAGCAACATGGTGTTTACCCAATTTAATGTCTTAAATTGCTTACATAAATTATCAACCAAGGTTTGTAAATTGATGAAGTGTGGTGCACTATATGTGCTTAGTTAACCTTCTTCTTACGTCGTTGTATGTATTTTTATGTTGTTTTTGTTCTTTATGTCTAAGAGTGTTAATCTAAAACTATGAAAGGAATCAAATGAACCTAGTGAAATTTAAATGTGTAAAACTAATTTTAAAAGAAGGAAGAAAAGGAAGTGTTCCTAAGTTAAACTAATTTGCATAAAAATGAATCAAAGACTATTGGCTGGTTAGAATCTGATCTGAAAACAGAGTGTCTATTCCAATGACTTCTAATTTAACACTAATCCTATTCCATGGATATAAATCTTATAACTAAAATTTGAAATTTTAATGCTACTCTAAATGAAAACAGATTCAAAAGAAAACAACTAATGCATGTTTTATTACTCTAGCATTCAATATGAAGTATCACCCTCTTGAAATGATGTGTACGCAACCAATTATACCATAGTTTCTAATGTTCTAGAAAAACAAGTAAAGTGTGAAAAGGAAAACTCAATAATTGCATAAATTAGATATTCAATCATTCAGTTTAGAAATATGATAAAATCATCTTCTTTGAAATGACTTTTAAGAACACCCGATGATACAATTAAATGAGGATCTAAGAGCAAATGTGAAAGCATGTAAAAATAAAGCTCAACTGATTGTGTAGGTTGAACATTCAATATCCCAATTTAGAAGTATGAAAAATCACCTTCTTAGCTTGATCTTTCAGGAACATTCAATTATACAATGAATTGATAGTTTAATCTAAGAAAGTAAATAACAAAACTTTAAAGGAAGCTAGATAATTGTGAGCTCTATTGCCTCAAACTTAATCCAATTTGAAAATTGATAGATCTATCCTCTCAATTTTTTTTTAGAAAATTAATGATTACACGGTCATTCTATTGTTGATGCTAAGAAGACATTCATGACTTAATTCTATGCTACTGATAAAAAACTGTAATGTAATATTAACCTACTTAGAAAACAAAATTCACAAAACAGAGTAAAGAATTTAAACTAAACAATGAATGAAAAACCTCCTCCTGTGCAGGGGCCCTCTGCAACAGATTTGGCTGACATCCTAGCTGATTATATATGCACTAAGCAATCACTAGAACCATGAACGTGATCCTTGTATTATAATAGAATAGGGTTTCAAAACAATACACAGTGTTTCAGCAAAAATTACTACTTTTTTTCTCGGTTCTATACAACCGGTATTTAAATAAAACAAAACATAAATGCGATGAGCTAATTTTGCCTACAGGTGGCTAACTTAATCGAATTATAGAATTGGAGTTTGACTGTTTAACTCTTGATTTGCTATGTCAGAGCAAATCAAGAGTCCTTCTGTTCTCGGCTTACATCCTTTGACCGGACTTTGACCACAATCTCAGGCATATTTTTTTATCGATTTCGATCAAGTAGATAGGACGAAATCCATGTGTGAATTATTCTGGAGATGCTCATGTGGCTCATTTCTCTATTTATCCTTGGAACCTGTCAAACCATGAAAGTAGTTGCGGAACCAACGATTAGCTGCAGAATAGGCTGCGTTTTGTAGCCAAATTACAAAAATCCATTCAAATAACAAGAACATCAGAATATAACATAAAAATCATTTAAATGCATTCCTTGAAATAAAACATGACATTTATCATTGATTGGAGTGTATGAACTTATGAGAAAGTAAGGGAAAAAAGTGAGAAAGCATGTCAGAGATAGGATAATTATGAGGTTCAACATACCCCCACTAAGAAGTCATTGCATGTCCTCATGCAATTTACCAAAAATGTGAATTTTCCTCTCTTACTACATTTGTTTAGACACTTTTGCTAACACATCCAATTTCCTTCTTTTGCTTTTCTTTGAAGTGATTTCCATCCCGGGCTTTCTCATAAGGAGCTTGTATTTGAGATTAATGACTGCCTTGTTTAGGGAATTGTTCTTTCTTTTTAACTTCTTGTTATTTTTGTACCACAGTCCTCAATGCAAAATGGTATTGTCACTAATTACCTTCTCCAATTTGTTTTGTTGCTTCAAGGCTTCATTCTCCTGTTTAATATGCCTATTCAATGTCTCTAGTTCATTGCTGCAAGTAATAGACTTCCATATTTAGAAGTATGATCTATGAAGGAGGATCTCTCTGTGCAATGGTAGATGAAATCAACATAATATGTCCTCATAGAATATGAGGTGGTAGTACATAAACAATAAATTAGAAAATTTGTAAGATCCCGAGAATGAAGAATGTGTAGAGAGGAATAGATCATGAAATGCAACCATGTCAAGAGGCGGTTATCATCCAGAGGCCAAGAATATGTGACTAGGATATCTCTGGGAAGATATGTAGACTCTGACGGAAGTTTGGTAAAGAAGAAGACCCTTGGAAAAAAATATCATTAGAATATGTGTCAATCTGTATGAAGGATGTTAATGCCTACAGGAAGATGTCATGGTGAAAGATAATCACTGAGGTAACTTTTTTTCTAAAATTTCATATGTATATGTTTATCTGGATGAATTTGTGCAGGGCGCTAATCATGAGAAAGGATGTATGATCCTTGGAAATGATTCAAAGGAAATCAGCATGCCATAACGGTGGACCAGATGAGAAAGACTGATGAATCACTTTCTGATAATGGACATGACTCATGACTGAAAGTGATGGATGATCTATTCCCTATGAAGCCAAAAGTTGAATATTCTTCAATATCGAAAACCATGACATCGAGGGGAGGAATTCTTCATGAGTAGCTGGGTTGCTGCTGCAAGACCCTGGTTGACAAGGAGCCCGGTGGTAAGTTTCTTGCTTGGAATAAAATTGAAGTATGTCCTTCCTGTGTTAAGAGGGAGTGACGTATGTGATTCTCTATTACATGTGTCATGCATTAGACCAGGACTAATAGCCGTAAGTCTTAGTGAAGGCCATGTGAAGAGAATGGATAGACACATAATTCTGGTCTTCACCTGGAAGACAGAATGGAGGATTGGGTAATCATCTGGCATTCGATATTCTTTGAGAATGAGATAGGGAATTCAAGATAAGCATAGTCGTGTACGATATTATTTGAGAGCTGGCTACCCAAGAGAAGAATATTCCAAGAAGGTCATACTCTGGGAACACCTAGGTGGGGTACGTACCTTGGAGAGACAATGACTATGGTGTCTATTAGTCTGTGTCTCGCCAGCATTGTAGCCCATTGTCTTAATGAGAGATGGGGTTGTTAATCAAGGCCTTGCACTAGGACAATGTTGGTTCATATGATGCTATACAGATGTGATTACCAATCCGACTCTTCTTATGAGATTCTTCAGTTTGAAAGTAACCATGTGCCTGTATGAATACCTCCATATTTAAGAGGGAGTGTTGAAAAGTGTAACTAGGTTAGTCTTCATGTTGACTATGTAATTATGTAATTATGAAAAAGAAGAAGTTAAAATAATATATATTATTGTTGGATTTGCTTCATGGCTTTCATGAGCATAATTTATTAAATAGATGGACTTATTCTTGATGTCTGATAGGTTTGAGTTAAGTCTATCTATATGCTCCAGGACCTTGTGGAATAAGCTCACAACAACCCTCAATGCAACGTTGGAAGACATGCTCCAAATACAGTGAAAATAGTTGTCACCTTGTTGGAATACTCCTTGGAGAAGTCGGCCTCATAATAGTTGGACAATTCGACTTAATATTAGTCACAATCATTCATACACTGGTTGGCTTAATTCCAGGTTGTAACAACTATAAAACCCAACTAGGCTACGCAGAACAGAGGGATAAAAGCTCGTGTATCTCTGAAATTTGTGGATCAATCTTAGGAAGATTTGTGGATCAAATCTCAAGAACACTACGGATAAAAAGGAAGATTACAGTGCGGATATAGGAAGCATATAAGTGTGGATAAGGAACATAAAAAGGTGCGGATATGAAACAGAGGTGCAGGATATGAATGCGGACATCGCTGAAAATTACGAATTTTGTTGAAACATGAATGCAGACTTGCTGAAACATGAATGCAGATAAAAGGATAGTATATATTGTGGATTTTAGAAGATATGTATAAGGTATAAATGTGATTCTAGAACTAGGAAGAAGGCCTGGAAAAAGAAAGTTGAGGATAGTCTGTTTGAAGGAAGAAGATAAGACAGTAAGTGCAAGAAGAAAGGCAGACCTTAAGGTAGGAGAAATTGAGGAAGGTAAATCTGAGATTTACCTTCCTACAATTCAAGCAATTCAAATACAAGCATATGCAAGGTGAAGATCAAGCTCTCCAGTGGTGATGTAGAACTAAGAAATTTGGTGAAGAGAAGATTCAAGGTTGAAGAATTTGAATCAAGGTCTTGGAAGCATATCTAGGTCAAGGGTCTAAGTCTGGGTCATGATACTTGTCATTTGTAGATCTATAAGAAGAATTCTTTGCGGGTTTTCCTCTCCAAAAGGGAAACGTTTTACCCTGGCTCTAGGAGCCTAAATTTTGTGTCTTGTGCATTTTGATAATTGACTTGATGAAAGATTAACTAAACTAAAAGAAGAATAAGACATAAGTATCTCAAGTAAGGTCACAAGTAATTATCAAGAAGAGAAGTTTTATTAACCTCCAGCCTTCCAGATTTTCAACAAAGCGTGCTTGAGTCAAAGGAAATCTAGGATGGGTGACCTCCTGTGTTATGAAACCAACTCCAAAAACAGAAGAAAAGAGAGATCAACGCCTTAGAAATAAGCCACTTCGAGGGGGCAAGCTCCTTTACATTACATAAATGAACAATTCTTGGATGATACAAATGAAAAAACCTCATTCTATATATAAAAGTCCATGGGGTCACAATATAATCCTAACCAACCTAACAATAATAATGTAAGGGCACAATAATGACAATATGGGGTTACAGGGTTAAAACAATAACAATAAGGGGGCTATACTAACCACAATAAGGGACTACACTAGTAATATAGGGACCTAATATGCCCCTCTCCTTCAAAAAAGTGTTGTCCTCAATGCTTGAGTAGCTCTGGATGCTTCTGTATAAAATTCTGATCCTCCCATGTAGAATCTTTAGTGGGTAAGTTCTTCCACTTGACGAGATACTCTGAAATTGATCGATTTCGTAGTTGTCGAGTTCTTGTTTCAGTTACTGCTTCAGGTTCCAATATGATTTTTCCTTCCTCATCAAGTTTTGGAAATATTGTTTGAACTCGAATTTTGTCACCTATAACCTTCTTTAATCATGAAACATGGAAAACTGGATGCACTCGCGAAGAAGCAGGAAGCTTTAATTTGTATTCCATAGTGCCAATTTTTTGCAACACCTTGTAAGGACCATAGTACTTTGGCGATAATTTATTATCCTTCTTAGCTTACTTGAGGGACATTTGTTTGTATGGTTGTATTCGTAAAAATACCCAGTCTCCAACATCAAAACTTCTCTCGCTGCGATGTTGATCTCCCTGTTGTTTCGTTCGATTTTGTGCCAAATTTAGGTTATCCTTTTGAAGAGTTGGAGAAATTGTTGTTGATGCTTGATGTGATCTTCCACTACTCTAACCTTAGAATTTTCTCTTAAAGATGATGTGATGGACAGTGGATGATATCCATAAAGTGCCAAAAATGGGGTAATTTTTGCTGCAGTATGGAAGAAAGTGTTATACCACCATTCAGCTAGAGGTAACCACTTCACCCATTGTGTTTTTTTATCAGATACAAAACAATGAAGATATCCTTCCAAACATTTGTTCACTATCTTAGTTTGACCATCAGATTGAGGATGATAAGATGAGCTATGAGCTAGTTGAGTACCCAAACAATAAAATAATTCCATCCAAAACTTTCCAGTAAAAATGGGATCTCTGTCGCTTACAATAATCTTTGGGTTTCCATGTAGCTTTTGAATTGTTTTCATAAATGAAGTAGCAATTATACTTGCTTTAAATGGATGAGATAACGCACAAAAGTGTGCATACATGGTAAGTCTATCAACTACCACCACAATGACACACTTTCCTTCGGACTTAGGTAAACCTGTGATAAAATCCATTGAAATCTCCTCCCAACGTTGACTTGGAATGGATAAAGGTTGTAGAAGACCCGGGGTCTTAATTGTCTCAAATTTATTTTGCTGGAAAACCAAACATTCTGCCACAAACTTTTGAATATAAAATTTAAGGCTATCCTAAAAAAATTCTTTCTTCACTCTGTGATAAGTTTTTCAAAATTCTGAGTGTCCTCCTAAAGGAGAAGTGTGCAATTCCAAAAGAATATTTTGTTTTAGTTGGGAATTCTTACAAAGATATAAGCGATATTTGTACCATAAGGAATCATTTTTCCAACTAAATGTATCATATGTACTAGGATCTTACTGCAACTTTTGAATGAGTGTCCACACTTCTTTGTCCTTCTTGCATTTATACTTTGCTTCGGTTATCCAATCTGGTTGGATAATAGAAATGGCACAAAGCAATGCTTCCAACTCTTCATCCTTTCTTGAGAGTGCATCTGCAACAACATTTAGCTTCCCTTTTTTATAGATGATTTCAAATTCATAACCCAACATCTTTGTGACCCATTTTCGTTGCTCTTCTGAAGATAGTCTTTGTTCCAAAAAGTGTTTCAGACTATCATGAGAAGTTTTTACCTTGAAGTGTCTTCCTATTAGGTAAGGTCGCAATTTCTTTAGTGCATGTAGTATTGCCAAAATTTCCTTCTCATAAATAACTATATGTAAATACTTTCCTTTGATTGAATGAATTTCAAAAATAATGGGTCTTTCTTCTTGCATTAAAACCACACCAATTCCATTTCGTGAGGCATCACATTCCACAATAAAGGTTTTTGTGAAGTCTGGCGTAGCCAAGACCGGTGCTAGGAACATTGCCTCTTAAAGATGTTCAAAGGCCTTAGTTGCTTCGGGAGTCCATGAAAATGCATCTTTCTTCAATAATGTTGTTAGAGGTGCTGCTATTCTCCCATAATTCTTAACAAACCTGTGATAATACCCTGTTAACCCAAGAAATCATCACAACTTCTTTATGGTTGTGAGGACTTTCCATTCCTTATTGGCTTTAATTTTGTTAGGGTCTACCTTAACACCCTCGTGAGATACAATATGACCTAGATATTCCACCTCTTGTACTACAAAGAAACATTTGGAGGTTTTTGCATATAATTGTTTCTCCTCCAATAGTTTGAGCACCCTGTCAACATGTTGAACATGATCCTTCCAAGACCTGTTGTAGATTATTATATCATCAAAAAATACTAACACAAATTTTCTAAGGGTTTGAAAATGGAATTCATCAACCCTTGAAATGTATAAGGTGCATTGGTAAGGCCAAACGACATGACCAAAAATTTATAATGACCCTCATGAGTTCGAAATGTTGTTTTCGGAATATCTTAAACCTTCATTCTAATTTGATGATATCCTAAATGAAGATCCAACTTGGTAAAATAAATTGCTCCATGTAATTCATCTAATAATTTATCAATAACAGGAATGGGAAATTTATCTTTAATAGTAAACTTATTGAACTCCCTATAATCCAGACACATGAACCATGATCCATCCTTCTTGTGCGCCAATACTACTGGAGCAGAGAAAGAACTTTGAATATGTTGAATTATACCAACCTCTAACATTTCTGCAATCATACGTTAAATTTCGCTCTTTTGGGAATAGGATATCTCTAAGGCCTGATGTTCGCAAGAACACTTCCTGGAATCAAATGAATAGCGTGATCATGATCACGAATAGGTGGGAATCCTTTGGGAGTTTCAAACACCTTGGAATGATTGTCCAAGAATTTTTTGGAGATATGGAGAAATAGATGATTTTGATGTTGGAACTTCTAGTGAGAATAATTGTGTAATTAGGCCTTGTTGTTATTTCTTCAGAAGCCTTGTCATGACATTAGAGATTATTATCTTTCTCGGCTACCTTGCGATATCTTGTAATTCGACTTCCTTTCCTTCCGAAAAAAAATTCAGGAAAATTTCTTGTAAATCAAAAGCCACAGTCCCCAAATATTGTAACCATTGTACTCCTAGTACAACATCATCACCTCCCATTGGAATGGAAAGCATTGGACTATTAAATACATATTCCCCCATGCTTAGCTTGATATTGTGGCATTTTCTGGAGCAATTTATAGTTCCTCCATTTGCAACCATCACTTGGCATTCTGGTGTTGGGTATAAGAATCAATTCAATTCCTTGGCTACCTTACAATGAATAAAATTATGGGTACTACGTCCCGAATCAATCAACACTGTTACCTTTTTCTTCTTGATATGTCCTTCTATCTTGAGAGTTTGAGGAGTTGTAATACCTGCCAATGCATTACACGATATGATCAGACTCATTTCTTCTTTCTCTAGGGTTGGCTCCTGGTGTATATCCTCTTCTTTTGAAGTTTCTTGTTCATTTTCTTCCTCCTCTTCACAATCTATGTAAAATAATTTCTTCTCAGCACACTTATGACCTTTAGTGTATTTGCTATCACAATTGTAGCAAAGCCATTTTTCTCTTTTTTCTTCCAATTGTTGTGGTGTCAACCTTGTAGGTTGTGGAAGTATAGGAGTAGCAACACTTCCATATTTATAGATGTGAGTGATAGTCTTCTTTGTCGCCATAATTTTACATTCAATTTTTCTTGCCAACCTAAATTCCTTCTCCAATGAATCAGGTTCCCAAAGGTGAACCTCAGGTTGGATGTTATCCTAAAAATTCCCCATGAAGACATCAATCCTTTGTTCCTCTAGAATATCATTTACCCTTATATTCAATTTTTGGAAGTCCTCAATGTGCTCCACCACTGAACCCTTTTGTTTGAGATTTATCAATTGGCTAAAGAAGGTGTTGCTCTTTGTATCCTCATAATGTGCTATCATTTCCTCCGTAAAAATTGACCAAGTGACAATTTTTTTAGGGAAAAAATCCATCGATACCATACAAATGTATTTTTTTCAAATATAAAGTTGCAATGCATACCTTTTGTGTGTTTTGCACATTATTGAGATCAAAATATTGCTCCATTTGTAGTATCCATGTTACAGGATCCTTGCCATTAAACTTACTCATATCGATCTTCGGAATATGGTGGGTCTTAAATCCCAAATTAGAGTTTATGAAATCATGATTAACATTTATTTTGTTTTCATCATCATTTTCCTCGACTATATTTTCGCCATTAGGAACCATTTCTTGTATCAACTTTGTCAAACCTTCCATGTCTGCTTTTAGATCATTCTTCATGTCTTTCATTTTTTCCTCTATACCATTGATGTTAGCTTCCATGCCATCCATCTTAGCTACTGTGCTTTTCTTCAAAACTTCCATTTCATTTTTTGTTTCTCTTTGCGAGAGCAAAATTTGGTGCACTTGCTCTCGTAATTTTGATATATCATGTTGCACTTCTTCATCTTCATGAGTCATAGTAGAGTATTTTGTAGACTTAATTGGTGTTGAATTATTTTTAGGGGGAATTTTAGAACCCAATCCTGATATATATGCTCAATATGCCCTTGGAATCACTTCAAACTGATTTTTCAAACAAGACTTATGCAATTTGAAAGAAAAAAAATGCACACCTTTTTCTTGCTTTTGAGGAGCTGATATTGAAACTTAATTATCTCTATGATTCGGATCGTCAATATCTGAAATTAAGTCATGTAGTAGCCCTCTAAATTTTCTTTCCAATGCCATGGGTCTAACCTGCTTTGGATGCTTCAAGACAAAGTTATGCCCACTCTCCCACAATGACCTAATTATGGATTGGTTCAATATGGAGAACTTGTACGGCGTGCCATGTGTCACGGTTTCCTCTTTAGGCTCTAAAATTGATACACAGGAAACTAAAGTCCATTTAATTTCGGTCACTTCGTACAGAATCCAAATCTGATGCTCAGAGAGAGAGTTATGATGATTTTCCCACGGTCACCTCTTTGAGATGAAATTCGGGAGCTTGAAAAAACCCTAACTTCCATAGATCATATCTCCGAAAATATTGCGAACCAAGATCTGGAATTTATACACAAAGTTACTCAGGATTTCGGCTTCACGTGATAAAAATTTCAGCTTCTGAACCTTTGTAGAAAAAAAATTATAGCGGAAATTCCACAATGACCTGTTTGGAGCAGCAAAACCCTAGAATCCAAAGCTCTGATACCAAATGTTATGTAACCAACTCCAAAAATAGAAGAAAAGAGAGATCAACGCCTTAGAAATAAGCCACTTTTATGGGGAAACCTTATTTACATTACATAAATGAACAATTCTTGGATGATACAAATGACAATACCTCCTTCTATATATAGGAGTCCATGGGGTCACAATATAATCCTAGCCGACCTAACAACAATAATGTAAGGGCACAATAACAACAATATGGGGGTTACAGGGGTACAAAAATAACAATAAGGCGGTTATACTAACCACAATAAGGGACTACACTAGTAATATAGGGACCTAACATCCTGGGAAGTCCTAGTTACCGGGTGTAAGCCTCGGAAGTGATGAATGACACTATGTGATTCATTTCACTAGTTTCAATCCCACTTCTTCCTAAGAGCATCACGGGACTATTCAAAAATAATGAGAAATTAGTCAGTTACGACTACCTCTCATGGAAATGGTCATAGATGAATGACTTACTTAACGCAGTTGAATCCCAAAAAATGATATCTAATATAATGCATTGCGAAAACCCCTCAATACTTAAATACAAAGAGTGAAGGGAGCTCTACTTGAATGGTTCATGAGGCACAAAACTTTCTAAGGTTTTGAAAATGGGGTAGCAAGATAAGTGGGCTTGATTACGAGGAAAACTCCACAGTCAAGCGCGATTGAGCTAGAGGCGATTTGGGATGGGTGACCTCCCGGGAGGTCCTGGTTACCGAGTGCAAGCCCCGGACATGATGATTGACGCTATGTGATTCATTTCACTAGTTTCAATCCCACTTCTTCACCCCCGTGGCATCACCCGATGCAATGAATGCTAAGTGGACTATTCAAAAATCATGATAAATTAGTCAGTTACGACTACTTTCATGGAAATGGTAATGGATGAATGACTTACTTAATGCAATTGAATACCAAAATATGATATCTAATATAATTCACTGTGAAAACCCCTCAATACTTAAATACAAAGGGTGAAGGGAGCTCTACTTGAATGGTTCAGGAGGCACAATACTTGCTAAGGTTTTACAAATGGGGTAGCAAGCTAAGTGGGCTTGATTGTGGGGAAAACTCCACAGTTAAGCGCGCTTGAGCCAGAGGCAATCTGGGATGGGTGACCTCCCAAGAAGTCTTGGTTACCGGGGTGCAAGCCCGGAAAGTGATGATTGACACTATGTGATTCATTTCACTAGTTTCAATCCCACTTCTTCACCCCTGTGAGCATCACCCGATGCAATGACTGCTAAGGGAACTATCCAAAAATCACGAGAAATTAGTCAGTTACAACTACCTCTCATGGAAATGCTCATAGATGACATCACCCTATGCAATGAGTGATAAGTGGACTATTTAAAAATCATGAGAAATTAGTCAGTTACGACTACCTCTCATGGAAATGGTCATAGAAGAATGACTTACTTAATGCAGTTGAACCCAAAAAAATGATATCTAAAAAAATAGAGTTGTAAAAGTTTCTCAAATCGTATAGTTGATTAATAATGACATGGACGCAACTCTTGAACAACACCTACTTGTAATTGACTTGTAAAATCTTGATATTGAGCTAATTAAGTCCAACTTGAAGGATGTGAAGACCCTTATAAGTTAGGAAACTTTTCCAAGATGGGAACACACACACACAATTGAATGAAGTTCAAAGAAGAAAATTATCTTGATGGAATTCCTCGAGTGATCTAACAATTAAAATTGTCGATGATTTTTTTTTCTTTAGCCTAAAAATATCTCACCTACACTTTGTTGTTGCTAATAATTGACATGAGAGAGACAAGCAACCATATTGGTGGAAAATGATCAATGTATGTTTGTTGTATGTTATTGATCTGAAAACATGAATTTATAATATATCAATGATTATTCTAGATCTTCTGGATCTATATTTAGATCACACTGACAACTCATTAGTGGATCATCATGAAACCTTGACAAGATAAGAACTATAAGTGTATTATCATACTTTGTGATTGTTGAGGGACTCACAGTCTAACACCCCCCCCCCCCCCCAATCACAAGTCTGAATAATTTTACAAATAACTTTTTTTATCCTCAATTTGAAACTATTGAGCTGGGTTCCAATAAAGATATGCTTGAAAACTAGCAATATTGAATATCTGGAAGTGATCAACTATTATGTCTCAACATATCCATTGAAATGATTGTCGAGGAGACCAATTGTTATGATATAATTATCCATTGTTGATTGATTTGACTTTTAATGACTCTTGAAAGGATCAAAACTTAAGCTTTGGATTCTTTAAATGGTGGTTTTTTTCTACTTGACCACTAACCATATTTCTTGGAAGCTAGTGGTTTATGGTTTATCAACAACCAATATTATTTGAATAATGTGGTGGGTTTTGGATGACCACTAACCGTACTGCTTGATTTGAATAATGGTTTACCACTAACCATATTTAATTAATCAAATCACGCCCCATGTTAAACGTGTAATATAGTTTCTTTTATCATTGTGCTCCCCGCCCTCAAGGAGTGGAGAATATTGTAACTCCCCCTCCCACATTTACCCAAATTCACAAGCTCTCTAGGGTAAACATGAGATGAGAGTTATTATGTGAGACCTAGTTTCCAAGATGAACTCATGGAAAATGGGATCCACATGTCTAGAAATGACTGCCAACACCCAGTGACACATAATCATAGTGTTATCATCTTAATTTGACCCAACACTATTTCTTTGTAGTTTCATTTCCTTCAATTTAACAAAACTTCGTATTTTTGGCAGTTTTCTCAAGCTATAAACGTCTGAGGTCGTTTTAAGGGACTAAACGACATTTTCAGGGGAAACAAAGAGATTGGAAAAGTGTGAGCCTCATTTAGATATTTGTATTTGGCATCCTTGTGAATTTCTTCGAAACGAAGTATTATGATAGTCAAACGAACATCATATGCCAAATTTATGACCCTGAGAAGTTGGAGGTCCCAATTTATGATTTATACAAACACTTTGTGTACATAGTACGTGTAGGTTATAAATACATATTTATTCATTAATTTGATAAGATCACGAGAGAATCATAATTGACACAATGACAAAGCTAAACATTCAATCTCAAATCATAACTTGCCTAGACTAAATAGAACATACTAGGTACTTTGTCAAACACATGGCATACATGTAAGCTACAGGTCATGAATGCATATATGATCATAAAAGTCTAAGATTCAGTTGAGAATAACCGAAAAGGCCCTATGCCCTCTCCACATAGCTGTAAAAACACTTATTAGTCCATACATTCATCAACCAATCTATAGCTAGACCATTCATGACGGGAGCCTTAAATACCATACATCATGTAACTAACAAATAACTAGTAAATAACTAGCATATGAACCATGACAACTCAATCATAATATCACCAACATAATCGTTACAAATATGCATGAATCACAATAGAAGAATAACTCTTATTAATATATGAAAATACCAACCAAGTTAGTGACTTCCACATACCACCTGACCATAGATTGAGCTGAACCAAATCTCTCTTTCATCCAATCACCCTCACACCATATTCTAGGAATGAATTTGGGATCTCAATGAATAAACCAAACAAAACCAAACCATAACTTCCAAAGGCCAAACCACTTCAACCCTCATCCAGTGATTCCACCTCGTGGTTGGACATCAATAACACCAACTAGATCAGTCTCTACCCAAGATGTCCAAAGATCCAGGAACTAGTAACTCAACTTGCAACCTTCCAGGGATCGAGAGTGTTTATCCAACTTAACTCCAGGAACTAGTAACTCAACCCACCAAGGGCTCTAGAGCGCTTTTACCAAACTAGGCTTCAGGACTAGTAACTCAACCCAAGTTGTTTCAGGGCTTCCATAGCATTTGTTCCAACCCACAACCATAGGGAATTATGAGAACCAACTAGAAAACAATCAAATAGGAAAACCCACAACGCCATGGCTATTTAGGAAATGGAAAGGCAGTACTAAAACCATTGTCAATCCAGGCAATCCTCCATGCCAATGGCAACACAACAAAATAATCACTTGCATACAACATGCATCCATAAAAAACAAGGAAAACACACATTCAACCTGTTACCTGCAAAGAAATCCATCTATAACGGTTGATCCAATTGTTCTTTTGTGATTTCCTGTTTTCTTTTGCCTTCTTTCTCCAAATCTAAGTGAATACTAGACTTCTCTAATCACGCTCCAAGAATGTTGTAATTGTGCTAGAGTATGATAGAATGAGATAATAGAAGAGAGATCCAAGCTAAAACTGACAAAAGGTCATGAACTGATCCCCAAAATCCTTTTTATGATTTAGGCCTCTATTTTCTTCATTTTTCCTTCAATTTAACTCTCATGCAAATCTGTGACCTTTCATCTCCCTTTTCTCCTATTTTCCATTATTTTCATAAATAAAATGCTAATTAATGCCTCTTTTCCTTTTCTGATGCCTTTGCCAATTTACACAGTCATTTATTAATCACTAGTGATATCCATCACTATGTTTTTGCCCGACATTCAGCTTGGAATACGTGTTCCATGATCTTTGTCTTATTTTTATTTATTTACATAGGAAATCAACTAGGGGTTGTTACAAATACCATCTTTGACTCTTGTGTCTTTACCTCTATTCTGACTAGACTGTAGGACTTGAGCAGTTTCTCTACCTCTTGATTCCATTTCCAAGGGCTTATCCATCCACAATTGACTGTCTCTTTATCCTTCTCTCGCTTTCAACATTTCTCTAATAAGTGATTTGTCTTCTCACAATGAAGACAAGGACTTATCTAGCAATGCTAACACTTTTTACCAACACTTTTAACTTCATGAAGAAATCACACACTCACAAAATGTACTAGTTTGGAGTAATCTATAATATTAAAGCTATCATATTTCATATAGTCCAGTCCATGCCAATTTTTTTTGAATGATATCTCTTCGAAACGTCTGATAACCATCTTGGAAAGACCATTTACTTGTTATTTTTCTTCTTCAAAATTGTTATAGTTGATGATACATTGTGGTTGATTCATCGGTTCCATTAAGTCATTTGTATCGCATTGTGCATCAATCACCTATATTAAGTTTTGGGTATCACAACTTACATCAACTTTTGCCATTATTTCAACTGTATCAGATGTTGCATATAAATTTTGGATTAGGTCTTAAATACAATTTGTTGCATTAATTTTATCTAGTAGCTCCATAATAGATGTAGGGAGGTAGAATTGTGGGACAGGAGAACCAGGAAAACTCTTTTTGGAGTGTTGGTTACCTCGATTGTCTTATATGGATGTGAAGTTTGGGGCAGCAACATGTCAAATCACAAGTGGAGACAAATAGAAAGAATTCAAAAGTACTTAATCTTTGGTGACCTCAAAGTCTGATGGAGGCTAGTTGAGGTTGTAATGTTTCTGATGGAGGCTTCATCAATCATTCATTTGTTAAGTTATCAAAAAAAGGCGGAAAACATAGAGGCACAACATTGGCCCAAGATGATTTACGTGGAGGAGATAAAGCACATGAAGAAAACTTGGAGGAAAATAAATGACAAACGGATAAGAAAATGGGGAATTAATTTGCGAGATTGTCCTAATACTAAAGAGGAGATAAAAATTGGGTGTTTGAAAAATTTAGGACTGCCATGTGGGAAAAACAGGTTGGAAAAAAAAAAGCGATATATGTCAAAAACTTTAACCCATCACAATCGCATGAATAAAATACTTATTTGAGTGTGACGGTCAAGGTAAAGGCTAAAATTTTAATAGCATAGCTGAGGATCGGATACCACCATCTTAGGTGCGAAACAGGTAGATGGATAACCCCCAAGGAAGAATGGGAAGAAAGAATTTGTATATTTTCCAAGACAGGAGAAGTTGAAATTGAATGACACTTTATCATGGAATGTTCGACTTATGAGGACATTTGTAATTGTAGGAATTTACAGAGTAAGTACTGTAGATCAAAAACCAAAGGTCCCCACTCACAAATAGATCACAAATCAATACACCAGTATTATCATGTGGTTAAAACCCTCAAAGAGGGAAACAGTCCACAGCCTGAGCCAACGCGGCCACTTCAGGAAATTTAATAATATAAGAAGAAAAGTTACATATGTTTCTCTCATAAACGGTTACCAGAAAAATGACCCTCCATGCTCTTTAAATATAGATCATGGACCAATCGGGTGTAAAGCCACGGATCAAGTGTCGTTAATACCGAGGAGAGAGTGAACAGTTGGATCACTACAAATCGTGACCTTCGGATTATAAGTTACAAATGTACATAGTAAAGAAACACACTTTACCTAACTCTACACTAAACTAAGTTATTCTTAACTATTTCCTATGTGTCGGAATATCCTAACATCCCCCCTTAAGAACAACTTGGGATAGGATTGAAGGATTTATAAAGGTGACACAAAAGGAGCCTATTTCCTATGTGTCGAAATATCCTAACATCCCCCCATAAGAAAAAATTAGGATAGGATTGAAGGATTTACAAAGGTGACACAATAGGAGAAGGAAGGAGCCATTAGAGCCTATCCCCCCCTTAATGATAACTTTCCTGAACTCCAAGCATGGATCGAAGTTTGGTAAACTTCACTTCTATGAGAGCCTTTGTAAATATATCAGCTACTTGATCATTGGTTGGACAACAATGCACTTCAAGAACATGATCATGAATGAGATTTCTGATGAAGTGTATGTGGAGTTTAATGTGTTTCATATCCTGATGCTGAACTGGATCTTGACATAGCTGAATGGCACTCTGATTATCACACCAAAGAGTAGTTGGATGCTCCTAATGAAGACCAAATTCAGACAGGATTTGACGAAGCCACATGGCTTCCTTGATCCTAATGAAGACCAAATTCAGACAGGATTTGACGAAGCCACATGGCTTCCTTGCTAGCTTCAACTGCACCACTATACTCTGCTTCTGTTGAAGAAAGAGAGATGGCACTTTGTTTCTTACGAGAACAAGTAATAGGTCCTGAACCAAGAGTGAATACACATCCTGCAATAGAATTTCAATCATCAGGGTCACCAGCCCAATCAAAATCAGTGAAACCAATCAATAATGGAGATGCTCCTGCACTATAATGAATCTTGAACTGAACTGCAACTCGAATATATCGAATTATTCTTTTAGCTGCTTTCCAGTGACTTTCATGAGGTGGGTGCATAAACCGAGCGACAATACCAACGACAAAGGAAAGGTCAGGATGGGTATGGGTTAGATACAGAAGTTTACCAACAAGTTGACGATATAAGGTAGCATCAACTTCAGGGGTAGTACAAGTGACTGAAAGCTTGACTCCAGAATGAAATGGAGAAGGGGTTGGCTTACAGTCTTCCATGTGAAAGTGGTGTAGAATATCACAGGCATACTTGAACTGAGAGAGGGTAATGCCTTCTTTAGATTACAAGACTTGAAGACCAAGGAAATAATGCAAGTGTCCTAAGTCTGTCATTTTAAACTTCTTTTTGAGGCTAGACTTCACATGGTTTATATGGTTTGGAACACTACTAGTAAGGATAAGATCATCAACATAAAGAACAAGGATGGTGAAGGACTTACCCACTTTCTTGGTGTAGATAGTGTTGTCAGAATGACACCTAGAAAAGCCATTATCTAATAGAAATCTATCCATTTTGGCATACCAAGCCCGAAGAGCATGTTTGAGACCATAGAGAGATTTCCTAAGGCAATAAACAAGGCTAGAATCGTTTTGGATAAAGACAGGGGGTTGTTCCATGTAGATTTCTTCATGCAAATCTCCATGTAAGAAGGCATATTTGACATCCATCTGATGGACTTCCCATTAAAGGAGGCAGCAAGGGAAAGAACAAGGTGGATAGAATTCATTTTGGCAACAGGGGAGAAGGTTTCAGCATAGTCAATGCCTTCAACTTGTGAAAATCCTTTAGCAACAAGACGGGCTTTATGTCTATCCACTTTTCCATCTGGTCCAAACTTTG
Source organism: Pinus albicaulis (assembly GCA_034641835.2). Taxonomy (NCBI): domain Eukaryota; kingdom Viridiplantae; phylum Streptophyta; class Pinopsida; order Pinales; family Pinaceae; genus Pinus; species Pinus albicaulis. The sequence continues at coordinate 310,466,792 of CM076580.1, read as the reverse complement.
TTTTGTACACCCATCTGCATCTGACAATTTTTCTTCCTTTTGGAAGAGGAACAAGATCCCAAGTATCATCCGCCAATAAGGAACGATATTCTTCATTCATATCTTCATCCCAATCTGGATGACCGGAAGCTCCTTCAAAGGTTTTTGGATCAGGATTTTCTGGAACTTGAGCCAATAAGGAAGAGGCTCTTTCGCACTGAGAACGTGTACGTCATCGATCTGAAAGGTCCCCTACAAGAGAACTCGCTGCATCTCGAGTAGAGTGGACCCATCTTGGAAGCTGTGGAGTAAACGGAATAATTTCAAGAGGTGGAGTAGGATTGTCATCCTCATTGTCATCATCTGAACTAGAAGGAATGTTATTAAAAATAGAAGAGAGAGAGAGAGAGAGAGAGGTGACACATATGCCGAATTAGGCTCGCAGGCCAAAGGTGGCACACCCGTCGAACTAGGCTCACAGGCCGATACATTTTCATCAAATTTTACATCTCTTCTAATGATTAAATTTTTGGATTTTGGTTGAAGAAGTCTATATCCTTTGAAATCTTCACAATATCCAACAAAAATGTATTTTTCACTCTTAGGTTCTAAGGCTTTATGTTTCACATCTGGAATATGGGTCCAAGCATCACTTCCAAAAACACGAAAGTGACTTACATCTGGTTTGATTGAGCTCCAAGCTTCTTCTGGAGTTATATTCTTTAAAACCGTAGTAGGAGTGTGATTTACTATGTAATTTGCACAGTTAATTGCTTCTGCCCTAAAATTGAGACTAAGTCCTTTAGATTGAAGCATACACTTAGCCATTTCTTTTAAGGTGTGATTCTTCCTTTCAGCTACACCATTTTTTTGTGGAGTGCATGGAACAATATGTTGCAATTGAATGCCATGCTCAATACAGAAGTTGAGAAATTTTTTGTTAACATATTATCCTCCATTGTCTGATATTAACTTGAGAATTTGATGTCCAGATTGTTTCTGAACAAAGGCCTTAAAGGCCAATAACATGTTAAAAACTTCACTCTTGATTTTTAAGAAGTATACCTAAGTGCGTCTGGAAAAATCATCAATGAAAGTTAAGAAGTACTTGCAACCAGAGAAAGAGACAACAAGAAGTGGACCACATAAATCATTGTGCACAAGATGTAAAGGGGCTGAAGCATGCCAAGAGGCACATTTGTCAAAATTATCGCGATGATGTTTTCCGAGTACACATCTGGAGAAAACACCATCTCGACAAGATACCATAGGAAGACCTGTCACCATATTTTCTTTACATAGAGTTTTAAGAGAGCGATAGTCTAAGTGACCAAATTTCTCATGCCAAAGTTTGCTCACGTCATCATTATGAGCAACAAAAATGGAGGGAATACATGATGACCCAAAGTTGTCAAACTTATACAACCTTGTGGAATCATCAACAATGCCAGTAGCTAAAATATGTCTAGGATCTTTAAGGTCCTTGATTACAACATCATGAGGTGAGAATTCTACTATTTTCCCTTCACCTGAATGAGTTATCTGATAAACAAAGAGAAGGTTGCATGACAAGGTAGGAACACATATTACATCATTAAACTGACCATTATTTAGATGAATGGTTCCAGATCCTACAACACTAAGAGATCTATCATCACCACATAAATATGTTTGATGTTACAATCATTTAAAGAAGAAAACATGGCTTTATTTTTTTCCATGTGGTAAGAAGCTCCAGAATCAATGAGCCACTCATGAGAATGAGAAGAAGAAGATACATTTAATGCATAACCAAATCTTGATGCTTGACAACCACAAGAAGAAAGTGTCATTCCTTAAGATGAAGGTGAAGAGTGCTCCAAATTGATGTTGTGCTTCTTCATTGCTGCTTTTAAGGCTTCCATCTTCTTAAAAAATTTTGACTCTATATGGCCATCACGGTTACAAAAGTTGAAATTTCCATTTGTCTTCTTACCTTTGTTTTTATTTTCCTTATCATTTTGGTGAGTTGCTTTTTCAATTTGCGGCTGAAATTTCTTAGGACCCTTGTTTGGTTTTGGACCATACATTTTAGGATACTTCTTCTTGGGATTCTTTTGATATGATTGTTGTTGGGCTACTAAGGCTTTCTTAGAAGCATTTCCAGAAGTGATAAGACCAAGGTGTAAGAGTTTTTCTTGTTCTCTTATCAAAGAATCACAAAAGGCATCAAAAGAGGGGTTCCTTTAGGTGGTTCCTGAAGAAATGATGGCTTCTCTAGTGGAATGGAAGGTGGAAACAAATACAGAGTATGCAGGGCCAAGCTTAGCAAGAATGCAATATATGAGCCTACCATCTTCCTTTTTGACCTTACAACCTTCTAAAAGAAGTCTAAGGGTCTTGAATTTGGGCAAAAAATCTTCAATAGAGGAGAAATTATCGGGGTCCAAAGTAAGCAACTCATTTTCAAGCTAGTGGGATTTGATTTTGAATTCCAAAGACAATGTTTAGCTTTTCCAGGGCTTCATGAGGCGTGTCGATTTCAAGGATATGAAATCAAAGATCTTGAGAAATGTACATTCCTATCAACGCTCGTGATTTATCTTGTTTATTTTCCCATTTAGTGACTTTATCATCATCGGAAGGTTTAGTTTCTTGTCCTGTGGCTATTCTATAAAGCCCTTTACTTCTAAGTATATCTACCATGTGAGGTAGCCACTAGAAATAATTGGTGTTGTTAAGAATAATCGGGCATGCACTTTCCATTTTTTTAAAAACTGAAGCTGAAAAAAGCCGAAACTAACTGCACCAATGGAAAGATCTCGAAAAATTAGGTTGATTAAAAAAAATGGCTCGAAAAATGGCTTCCAAATGAAGAAGTTATTCCTTTTTGAAAAAACTGAGTTGACATGCCGAATAGTTACGGGAACGGTTTGAAATTTAATGATGAAGTTCAACTTTTAAAAAAATCCTGCCCCTTTAACAATTTTTTTTTTACAAAAGAAGCTTGAGAAAGAGACTTGAACCCAAGACCTCTCTTCTCATAAACTAACTTCTCACCAAGTGAGATAGTAAAAGGATTCTGTAATTGTTTGAAAGGAGGAAGGGTTTTTTTTTTTTAGTCTTCATTGTGCGTGCTTTTTCCGACACAAAAAATACAAAAATCCGAGCAAAAAAAAAAAACCGAAATGCAAGCCTTACAGAAAAACGTTAGATTTTCAGTTAGCCTTACCGACAACTATCAGTTTTTGCACTATTTCTGATTTCCCGAGATCGCAAAAAAACGTGGGGAAAGAGCATATGTAGCAAAAAAAATCCCTTCTTCCTATTTCTGATTTGCTGAGATCGCACACAGCACAGAGAAAAGAGCATACACAGAGAAGAGGGTATAGATCCGACAAATAAATAAAACCTAAAAACCGAAATAAACAGAGGGAACCCAAATAAGCAGAACTATTAACAAATATAACTGCAAAATAGATACTTTATACCTCCAAATCTAAACTGACATAACTTGCAACCGGAAACCTTTTTGCATGAAACGAAAGGCGTTCCTCACTGCAATAGACACTCCGGACACAACATAGTAGTTCTCCAGGCCTGAAAATGTTCATAAATAATAGATCTAGAAAATGGCAGTCGCATGCAGTCAAACCAGCTTCAGATTTGGATCAACAACGAATGCGACCCTCAAAATAGCTCTGATATGATGTAGGAATTTACAGGGTAAGTTCCGTAGATCAAAAACCAAAGGTCACCGCTCACAAAAAGATCACAAATCAGTACACCAGTATTATCACATGGTTAAAACCCTCAAAGAGGGAAACAGTCCACGGCCTGAGCCAACACGGCCACTTTAGAAAATTTATTAATATAAAAAGAAAAGTTACATATGTTTCTCTCATAAACGGTTACCGAACAAATGACCCTCCATGCTCTTTAAATAGAGATCATGGACCAATCCGGTGTTAAGCCATGGATCAAGTGTCGTTAATACCGAGGAGAGAGTGAACCGTCGGATCACTACAGATCGTGACCGTCATATTATAAGTTACAAATGTACATGGTAAAGAAACACACTTTACCTAACTCTACACTAGACTAAGTTATTCTTAACTATTTCCTATGTTTCGGAATATCCTAACAATAATCAGTTTGAAAGTGGTCTAAAGGTGGACAATTTGAGTATGTTGTTCGAGGAGGCAAGGCTTCACAAAACTACGAATTTCTTGATCAAAATTCACAGCAAAAGTGTTGTTCTAGAGGGAAACTTGAGAGTCTGATGTCTTGTATGATGTGGAATGTGGGTCCCTTAGACCATTGGGTCTCGTGGACGTTATTAAAATATATCATATCCACTATGTCATAACTTTCATCAACCTACTAGATGAGTTCACATGTTTCAAAAATTGCATTAATTGTTTGGATGAGATATTTTGTGTCAAAAATTGCATCTATGTTTGTTGTAGATCTTGCATCAAGTATATCTTGTTTTTGCCTTAATTTTATCTAGAGTGCATCAATCAATTTTTCTTTCATATCTATTTCGTTTTTAATATCTTTAACAGTTGTTAGTGTGTCATCCATTTGATCAATTATGGTTTGATTTTACTTTAATTTCCACTCAAGTAATTTGATTTTATTGTGAAATTCCTCGTTGCACTCTTGCAAGTCTTTAATTTCTTGATATGCATTTAGAAGACACTTTCTTCCTTTACCCATTTTTGACTTAACATGTTCGCTTGTACTAACTTGATTGATTTCATGTCTATTTGTCACGTTCCCTTGATGTTTTTGGGGGGTGATTTGATCCTTTCAAGTCTCATCCTCATGGTGCATTGACCATTCACTCATAATTGTGGAAGGTGTTCCTTCAACCTACTACATTTAATGGTTGTGTTTCAAGTCAACATGGAAGGGTGGAGGATTTTTGCAAAATTAAATTGGGCATTACAAATTAGCCCAATAAAGGTGGCTAGGGTTCCTTATCGAATGCACTTCTTATCCTCCTCGCTCATTCCCCACTTGTGGTAGCATGGCCCCTACAGGTGCTCATGCTTCAGTTAACTATTGGCATTTTTATTAATTGAATGATATAATGTTTACAATATAATTATGTTGAGAATACCATGACATTAATTATCCATGTTGTAGTCAAAATATTAATTATCATAATTAATTACAGTTTAATCAAGAGGAGGTCACATGGGTATGTGAAAGATCTATAATAAACTTTTTGATCATTAAATGACATGAATTCCTTGTTTGAAATGTATTCAATTTAAACCCTATATATTTCAAAATCTATTTATTATAAAACTCATCGTTATCTAAACTTTAATCTAATTTGATTTAAACACTTGATACTCATTTTTTTCTTCAAAGAAAATATTATTTGATAAAGTGTTGTATTAGTGGAGTGAATCAAAGTATTTGGTGCATTCAATATTTCCTTAGTTGAGTAAGCTTAACACTTTATTTCGATTTCCTTTTAATTGTCAACCAATAAAGGTAAGCAACAATACTCCTCATTTTGCTTGATTTCATTACCAAATCTTATTGTTGATGGTCACATTTAACATGAATTTCATCGTACACCTTGTAATGAAAGTTACTTTTTGTTATTAATGAACAACTAGATACAATAGGTGTTTCTTACAATAGAATTTTGTGTAGATAATAATTTTAGAATTAACTTTGATCACAAATAGTATGCATCGTATAAGATCCACTAATAGTGCTCCAAATCAATCTCCCAAAGGAAAAGAAAAATAGTTGTTAAAGTTTCTCAAATTGTATAGTTGATTGATAATGACATCGAAGCAACTCTTGAAAAACACATACTTGTAATTCACTTGGAAAATCTTGATATTGAGCCAATTAAGTCCAACTTGAAGAATATGAAGGCCCTTATAAGTTGGGAAAATTTTCCAGGATGGGAACACACATTCACCAAAATTCACAAGCTCGCGAGGGTAAACATGAGATGAGAGTTACTATGTGAGTCTCGATTTCCATAATGCACTTATGGAAAATAGGGTCCACATGTCCAGAACTGATTGCAAACACCTAGTGACACATGATCACAATGTTATCATCATAACTTGACCCAACACTATTTATTTTCAGTTTTGTTTCCTTAAATTTGACAAAACTTCCTATTTTTGGGAGTTTTCTGGGGTTTTAAACTTCTGAGGCTGTATTAATGGCCTACGCGACATTTTCAGGGAAAACAGAGAGAGCAAAAAAGTGTGAGACTAATTTTGTTGTTTTTTTTCAACCTCCTCATTGAAATATTTGAAATAAGGTATTATGATAGTTAAACGAAGATCGTGTGCCAAAGTTATGACCCCGGGAAGTTGGAGGTGCCAATTTATGATTTATACAAACAATTTGTGTATATAGTACCTGTAGGTTATAAATACATATTTGTTCATTAATTTGACAAGCTCACTAGAGAATCATAATTGACGCAATGACAAAGCTAAACATCCAATCTCAACTTAGAACTTGACCTAGACTAACCAAAACATACTATGAATTTTGTCAAACACATGGTATACATGTAAGCTACAGGTCATGAATGCATATCTGATCATAAAAGTTTGAGAGTCAGTTGAGAATCACCGAAAAGATCATATGTCCTCTCCACATACCTGTAACAACACTTATCAGTCCATACATTCATCAACCAATCAATAGTTAAACCATTCATGACAGAAGCCTTAACTAACATACATCTTGTAACCAACAAATAACTAGTAAATAATCGTCATATGAACCATGGAAACTAAGCCATTATATCACGAACAACATTTCTAAAAATATATATGAATCAAAATAGAAGAATAATTGTTATTAATATATGAAAATACAAACCAAGTGAGGGACTTCCACATGCCACCCGACCATAGATTGAACTGAACCAAATCTCTCTTTCAGCCAAACACCATATTCTAAGCATGAATGTGGAATCTCATGGAATATACTGAACAAAAACAAACCAATGCTTCCAAAGGCCAAACCACCTCAACCCTCAGCTAGTGATTCCAGCTCATGGTTGGACATCACTAACACCAACCAGATTAGTCTCTACCCAAGTTGTACAGGGCTTCAAGAACTAGTAACTCATCCTACAACCTTCCATGTATCTAGAGTGTTTGTCCAACCCTTCGCTAGGGACTAGTAACTCAATCCACCAAGGGCTTCATAGTGTTTTTCCCAAACTAGGCTCCAGGATTAGTAACTTATCACAAGTTGTTCCAGGGCTTCCATAACGTTTTTTCCAACCCACAAACATAAGGAATTATGAGCACCAACTAGAAAACTATCAAATGTGAAAACCCACAACACCATGGATATCTAGGAAATGGAAAGGAAAGACTAAAACCACTATCAATCTAGGCAATCCTCCATGCCAATGACGACACACAAACAAATAATCATTTGCATACACCATGCATCCAAAAATCAACAAGGAAAACACACATGCAAGTTGTTTCCTGCAAAGCAATCCAGCTATAATGGTTGATCCAACTGTTCCCTTACGCTTTCCTACTTTCCTTTTCCTTCTTTCTCCAAATCCAAGTGAATACTAGAGTGCTCCAAGCATGCTCTAAGTTTGCAAGAGTATGAGAGAGTGAGAGAATAGAAGAGAGATCCTAGATAAAACTGGCAAAAGGTCATGAACTGATCCTCAAAATACTTTTTATCATTGAGGACTCTAGTTTCTTCATTTTTCTTCAATTTCCCTCTCATGCAAAGATGTGACATTTCATCTCCCTTTTCTCCTATTTTCTATTATTTTCATAAATAAAACGCTAATTAATGCCTCTTTACCTTTGCCAATTTCCATAGTCATTTATTAATCATGAGTGATCCCCATCACTATGTTTTTTCCCAACATTCAGCTTGGAATATGTGTCTCGTGACCTTGAGGCTTATTTTTATTTATTTACATAGGAAATCAACTAGGGGATGTTACAAATACCATCTTTGACTCTTGTTTCTTTACCTCTATTTTTGACCATATTGTAGGACTTGAGCAGTTTATTTATTTCTTGATTCCATTTCCAAGGGCTTATCCATCCATAATTGACTATATTTTTAGCCTTCTCGTGCTTTCAACATTTCTCGAAATATCGACTTTCCATGTAACTATTTCTCTAACAATGCTGACACTTTTTACCAACACTTTTAACTTCAGGAAGAAATCATGCACTCACAAAATGTACTAATTTGGAGTAATCAAGAATATCAAAGCTACCATCTTTCACATAGTCCAATCCATGTCGATTTTTGTTGAATGAGATTTATTCCAAAGGTATGATAACCATCTTGGAAATACCATATAATTGTTCTTTTTATTATTCAAAATTGTTATTGTTGTTGATCCACTTTTCTTGATTCATTGGTTCCATTAAGTCATTTGTATCACATTGTGCATCAATCACCTGCATTAAGTCTTAGGTATCACAAGTTACATAAAATTTTTCCATTATTTCAATTATATCGCATGTTGCATCAAAATTTTGGATTAGGTCTTCAATAGAACTTGTTGCATTAATTTTATCTAGTAGCTCCACTATGTCACATCTTTCATCAACCTACTAGATGAGTTCACATGTTTCACAAATTTCATTCACTGTTTGGATGAGATCTTCTGTGTCACAAATTGCATATATATTTGTTGTAGATCTTTCATCAACCAAATCATCAAGTAGATCTTGTTTTTGCCTCAAATTTATTTGGAGTGTATCAATCAATTTCTCTTTCATATCTATTTCCTTTTGAATATATTTTACAACTGCTAGTGTCTCATCCATTTGATCAATTATGGTTTGATTTTGCTGTAATTTCCACTCAAGCAATTTGATTTGATTTTGTTGTAATTTCCACTCAAGCAATTTGATTTGATTTTGCAATTCCTACTTGCACTCTTGCAAGTCTTTGATTCCTTGAGATGCATTTAGAAGACACTTTCTTCCTTTACCCATTTTTGACTTAACATGTTCGCTTGAGCTAACCTGCTTGATTTCATGTATATTAGTCATGTTCCCTTGATTTTATGTCACCTTGGGGTGTCAAGTATCATTGATATTCCTACCTAAAGGAGTGATTACAATATCTTGATTTTGATGACTTAGTTAACCCCCTTATTCAATTTTAGGTAGGTCTTGTTACAATTCCTTTTGACTTGAAAGGGTTAAATACTTTACCCCTTGCATTGCTCCAATAAATTTGGTTTTAATACCAAATTCATAATGACTTATAGAAACTTGTACATAATCACACAAGCACAAGTGTCCTTATGTCCCCTTATTCAATTTCAGGTTGATCTAAGGCAAAATACCATGAAAATATTATTGTTATTATAAAATCATTCATGTGATGATAATACAATGTGGTCTTATAATTCCAATATCTTGACAAAAATTCAACTAGTATTATCACCTATGTTTACTTTTCATTAAATTAAATCCCAAATAAACCTTCACACATGTGATGACCCAAAGTAAAAATACTCACGGTCTAATAGTTGTTGCCATAAACCCTGTGATGCTCTGCTTTGGGTCCATAGAATGTGTCATTAAACGTACTGATACAAACATTAGGACAATCATTAATGATGAAGGAATATGTATTGTTTCCTTTCAAAAACCTGAATTAGAGAAGTATCTTAGATTGCATCAACTAGAAAAAATCATGATTACTAGGTTTGTAAAATGATTTTACCAATACAATGATGTTAGAAAAATCTTCAGAGGATGATGCACAAAAGAAAAAAGTTATTTTTTCAAGAGTGATGGGGTATACACGATGAAAAATATGAGAGACCCTTTTATTTATGTAATGGCCTTGATGTGCAATTTATATGGTGAAGCATATTGTATCCATTTCAAATATTCTTGGGTATTATATATGGATACTCTCATCCCAACTAGTGTTGCATTCAATGGGCCAACATTTTATCACATCCCATGAAAGGAAATATTGAGAGATAATAGGGTAAAGTTGCTAAAGTTCTCCCCACTTTGTATATGTACTCTTACCTACTAGATATTATATGTGCAAGCAACTCTTTCCTAACCTTAAATAGGAATCCAATTATTGTTAACGCTCTAATTCATGTTCATTGTCGAGGTTTATGGGAAAAAATACGAGAGAAATTATGCACATTTGTGTGGCTATTTTTTGGCCCCATTGTACAAATTGACATTCTACAAGGAATACCCAAGATTAGTTGAAGAAACCATGACATTACTAAGAAGCATAAGTAGTTGGTATTTAAAAGAAGACCATACTTATCTTAGAATATATGGAGTGATGCTCTCTTTCATTTGTTGCTTAAATATGTTCCAAACATGTTAATACTTAGAGAGACACCATACCAAATCATTATCCATGGTTTTAATGCTTCTTTAACAAAATATTCAAAGAGGAAAACTTCCATCCCCTATAACACGTGGATTTGACATTGTGGTTAAGTAAATTTAAGCAAGAAATGCAAGAGGCAAATCCTATACTAGAGTATAGAGACCCATTAAATGCAAAATGGCTGAAACATTCCATATTTATGGTTACAATCAAAATTATGACAAATATTAATGGAATTATAGCGTTTTCAAAATTGCTATGATGGTATATTTTGAGGGTTGTGTGCCACTTGTAGGTTTTTTTTTTCCCACATGGATATATTAATAAAGCAAAATAACCTTAAGGATTTTATGGAGGACGTTGAGTATGCCATGGCATAATTCCCTCTTAAATGGACGATTCCTACCTTCATCAAGCACTCTTTATTGCAATTTTGTACGTGGTTTGACCACCACAATTTTATGTATTTTTATCATGTTAGTTATAAGATATTATTTCTTTACTCCTCCATAAGATAAATCTAAGGTTTGGCAGTAGATATTATTATTCCATTGTGGATGGAGCTCAAACCTATATAAGGGTTTACTCTCTTGATTATTTCTAATGGTTTGATTTTTGGAGTTTCCCCTACTGGAGATTAATGGATATATCTTTTTTAGAGCATATGTGAAGGTGTTACAGTTTATTTCAATTTTTATGAAATATAAATTATTTTCTTCATATGAACATCATTAATGATTTGTCATCATCATCCATGGATATTGCTTCAATTTTGAAAATTATAAATGCATTTCAAAAGAAAACTGTGGCTTATAGTACATAGTGGCCTACATATGTATCATTATTTTGGTAGATGTGAAAGGCTGGAAAAGGTTGGTGACTCTCTTACAAACCATATTGATCATGCATGTTATAATATAAAGGAAAAACAACGTTTGAGGCAAATAATGTATATATGTTAAACAACATGTGGTAGGTGATATATATTTGTATTTGAGTGATGTTTGGTATAATGATAAACATGGTGGCAAACATTATGATAATATACAAGCTATGGTGCTATGGTATAACCAAAGGCACAAATTGTGATAACAATTATAATATTTGATATGATGGTAATGAGGTATATACGTTAAGTTTCATGGTAGGGCATTGTGGCATTAGGTGTAAACAACATGCTCTCAAATTTCAATAGGCATTTGATAACATTATGTTGTAGTGTTATTATGTTACATGATGATGAGTTATTACAAGTATATTATTAAACACATGGCATAACATTGTTATGGAATATTACATGAGGGTTGTCACATATGACAAGGTTGGTCCTAATGGTTATTTGGGAGGTGGCATACCACATCAAGCCATACATTAACTTTGATTTAGCAATGCACCAATGACGCCAGATTAACAACTCACCACTCACTACTGAGTTCATTGGGGTTGTTTTGCTTTGCTCATTCGGTCATTTTAAATGTTTATGGTTTTTTTTTGGCTCTATGTTGAAGTTTTGAATTGAACTAGCGCTGTTTAAGTGGAACTTTTTTTTTTTTTAATATTTAAGCTTGAGGTGAAGCTTTATAATAAAGGATAAATCTCTTGTTAAAGGTGAGTATTATGTGTGGTTAAAGCATCGTTGTAATTTAATTACGTTAATAAGGATGTTATCTTGGCCTTGGTTTATCTTAGGATTCTCAGTGTATTCTTTTCCCATTTTATTCCCCTTCCCTTATGATACGAACTAATTGTTATTTTATTATGTATGCATGCTCTAGTGTGAAGTTGAAATGGTATTTTTCTGTAGAATATGTATTTTGTTGTCCCACTCATATTGAAGTAATTGTTACTATCAATACCCTATACATGGTTAAAAATATTTGGGTTGTGTCGACGATGTTGGACCTGCCAACATTCAAGAGATCTCTCTGATATGAAGTCCCAATTAGACCTCACACTATTTTGTGTAGGAATCCCATCTGGAATACGACCCAGTTGCCGATGAAATGGGTGTTAATGATATGCCTTAGATGCAAAAAAGCATAGAGTGATGTATGGTGACTTTGGTGAGCACAAGTGTGGCTCCTTGCAGAAAGTCAAGTGTGATGCATGAAGGTTCTAACACACAGAGGGAAAAAGAGTGAGCCCCTTAGAAGCCTGTAATAGTACACAACTTGAAAGGAATGCATGAGCATAAATGACATCACAAGCTAATATGAGAAATAGTTCACAAGATAACAATGATGAGATAATACAACAACACACATTCAACAAGATTGGTACCAATGAAAACATAATAGTTCGTAAGCATAAGTGTAATGTAACTAATATACATTGCAAATACAACAAGAAAAGTCCTACTATATTCACAACATATGCATGAAAACGTGTCAACTCTAAGATTTTATTAAAGTGAAAGATCAAATCATACATATACCATTAACGAACCACTAGCCCCAATAGTGCAACATGAAGTCAACATCACCCGCTCCTCCAAAGAAAGATACTCCCTCTACGCTACGAAGAAGCCAAGGCTCTCACAAAACTCCCAAGCTCTTGATTCTAAGTCTAAGCCTAGCCAAAATCTTGGCTCCCAAAATCTCTTTACATGAGTTATGAGGATGTATTTATAGCAAAAGGGGGTGACTCTTCACATTCTCCTTTATGACTCTTGGAATCCCCTCATGACTCCTCAACTTCTTTACAAATGACTATTCCATTACATTACATCATGACGCTTCATATTCCATAATTGACACTTGGAATTTCACTTACAAATTATTTATAAAATAATATTACAATTTCTCATACTGATATAAGACAAAATTGGGTAGAGCCCACTAGATAGCCTAACAATACAAAACACTATCATGCTTGAGTTTGGGGTAACTCTAGCTCAAAAAATTCCACTTTATGTGTGTTGTTCATGAAACGGTGCCAAGCTCTGTACTGTGCAATGAGTCCCTCAAACTGTGTGAATATGTCTGGCTGGAAGCGGACTCTAGCCACCATGGCATTCGAGTATAATGACTTGGAACTAGTTTATACTTATGAATTCAACATGAGCAACATCATGTTGATTTGGATAGGACCACCGATGTACTTCTGAATGTTCAGTTTATTTACCTCAAGATCATCTTTGGCGGCAATCTGTCTGCACTACTCCAAGTATTCATCTATCTCCTGCCTGACCTAGTTCTTGCGTTTGGATTTAGTGAGTGAGCCAACTGATGGTATCCTATGGGTCTTCACCAAGACATCCATGCCATTATACAATCATGCATACGAGGCCTAAATGTTAGCAATGAATGAGTCAATATGTTTGTTGTTTTGAATTAGTATTCAACCTTTGCCTTCTCCAGCTCTACCTCCTGCTTTGTTTTCTTTCCTAGTTCTTGCGGTTCCCCTTGTATCGCATTAACCATTTATGCATGACATCAATGGCTACTTGTACAACCTTGAGAGTTTGAAAAAATATCTACACTTCTGTTGCAAGTCATGTAAGTGGACAACTGCCTTATGCACAGTAACAAGGTCCTCATAAATATTTTTCATGGTCTCTCCAAGTGTCGATACTTCACCAAGTATCGCTGCCTTCAATTCCTTTAGATGGCCTGTGCGTAAGCTGTGTTTTGAGTTGCTACATGGAGTTTTTCTGCCTCTTGCCTAACAACCTGCAATTTATTTTCCAATTGCTTGTTCTCGACCATCAAATACTAAGTGTTTGACATTTTTGCTCATGTGAAGGCCAAGTTGGATGTGGAAATGGCATCGGGATTCTTCCTGGTGTTCGCGTGTTGATGATGTTGGACCCTCCAACATTCAAGGGATCTCCTCGATATGAAGTCCCAACTAGACCTCACACCGTTTGGAGTAGGATTCTCAATAGTGGGGTTTTTAATGATATGCCTTGGATTACAAAATGCATAGAGTGGTGCACAATATCTTTGGTTAAAGCAAGTGTGTCACCCTGCAGAAATTCAAGATGATGCATGAGCGGTTCTAACAACAAAGCAGAAAGGAAGTGCGCTTCTTTGAAGCCTATAATAGTACGCAACTTGAAAGGAAGACATGAGCTGAAAAGACATCACACAAAATAACAAGCGAAATATTCCACAACCTAAAGGTGACGGGTTAAAACATAAGCAAGCATTCAAAACGATTCATACAAATGTAAACGAAATAGTTCATAAGAATATGTGTAAGTTAAACAACATACATTGTAAACATAAAATAAAAATAAAAAATAGTCCCACTACATTTACAATATATGCATGAATATGTGTCGACTCTGATTTTATTATAAGTGAAAGTTCCATTCATACATACAACATGATGAAACACTTGCCCCAATAGTGGAATGTGAAGTCAACAACACCTGATCCTCCCAAAACTCCCAAGCCCTTTCTAAGCCTAAGCCTAGCCAAAAGATTGGCTCCTAAAAGCTCGTTACAAGAGTTATGAGGATGTATTTATAACAAAAGGGGGGTGACTCTTGGCATGCCCCATTTGTGACTCTTTGACTGCCCTCATGACTCCTCGCATTACATATGACTCTTCACATTTCTTCATGGACACATGGAATTTCACTTATACTATAATTACAAATAATATTACAATTTCCATTCGTACCCATATGAGACAAAATAGGGTAGAGGAAACTTGATAGCCTAACAAGAGGAAACACTATGATGCTGCAGTTGGGGTGAACTTAATTGGGGAATCTTAGACTTGGTGTATCTCGGTCACATACTCATACCAAGCTTGGTACTATGCGATGATATCCCCAAACTGCGAGATATTGTTAGGCTCGAAACTATTAGCCTCTCTCAAATAACAATAATAAATCCAAAATAATAAATAAATAAATTAAATATTCCAAGTTAGGAATATGTGCCTAACTCTTGGGTTGTTCCTCAAATATTGGAGTTTGTTTAGTAACACTACTACATTTGGCGGAAATTCCGACACCTGTTTCCGACGCTTTTGACCAAATGTCGGAAATTTTCCCAAATTTTTTCCATCCCGCCCGAAACCGTCGCTATACCGACGTCTATAGAAAAGTGTCGAGGAATATGTGCCTAACTCTTGGGTTGTTCCTCAAATATTGGAGTTTGTTTAGTAACTCCCTGTCTTGTTCAGGTTTTTGGTGAGAAATTATCTCAGCCAAAGGAGTCTAAGATAGCACGAAATATCTTAGAAATTTTCTCTCATATATTTAAATTGTAAACTAAATTATTTTAATAAGTGAGAATGATGAGAATGCCTTGAGGCTGAAGCCTCTTTTCCGCCATTGTTTTGTCTGGTTTTGTATATGTTTTTTCTGTAATGTTTCTGAGTTAATTTATTTTGTAATATGTGGTATCAGAGCCATATGGGTGAGCGTATACTGTGTTTTTAATTTGGTATTCGTTTGGTGAGGGTGTATTAGAACAGGTATGCCCACCCTTTGACATGGAGAGAGTTGGACTGCAAACGCAAGGTTTGTGTTTCGGCGAGCTTACGAAGAAGATACGGACAGATGCGAAACCGATTTAAAGGCAATGCTTTTAACGATTTCGCATTGAACTGTAAAAATCCTTCGATGCGGCGAGGAATCTGCTGCATACACGACATCCACAATTCACATCTTTGGAAGAGATGTGTTGGTATTACCTATTGGAGAGTAGGTGAAAGGGATCTGGAGAAGGATTAGATGAGAAAGCCCCTCATCCCGAATTTGATTAAAAGGACGTTACATTTAAGGCTTTGTGACTAAGTTTCATTAAATATGTTAAATATTTGAAGCGGAGAGACATCTGAAGGGTTTGAAACCATTGATAGATTCGTAGGAGCAACATTTCTTCAATTTTGGTTTGCCTAAGTTTTTATTTTATTTTTAAAAAGTTTGGAAAATACATTATGAATGGATCGACCCTTGGAAATGGTCATTCATAGTCAAACAATTGTCTCAGCTCTATAATCGCATACAATCACACATAGTGTAGCCAACAGTGAAAAGATGATGGTACTCTCATGCAGTTTAAAGGGGAAGTACACTAGTGTAAAACTCCTACACCTAAAGGGGGGGAGTTCACGAATACTTTCCAAGAGAAGTGTCTCTCCTTTCAGTTGAAAAAGGGGGGAAAATGTCAATGAGATTGACAGTGGTTGTCAGACTGAAAGTCTCAACAAAACCAGCAAAAGCAGTCAATGGGCATCTTCAACAGCCAGTGGACATCAAAAAATTTTCCAGTGGGCAGTCAACAGCAAAGAAGCAGTGAACATTTTTCAGCACAGCAAAAGCAATAGTGAGTTGTTTTTGACATCATCAACCAGTGGGCTTTGAACAAATTTTGTCAGTGGACAAAGGATGTTGATTTCATGCAAAGGACAGATGGATCCTTTTGCAACTTGGAACTTGATGGAGTTGTCAAGCGAAATTCAGAGATGAATCAGACATACAGCTAACTCATGGTCTCTTCAGATTACAGTTTTTCAGCATCCAGCTTTGGCAGTTTTTCAGGCAATGTTTTTTAGGATCAACATGAGAACTTGAAAGATGGTTCCTCGTTCTTATTTTGGATTTTTCATTGAAGGGGGGAATGTTAGCCTCTCTCAAATAACAATAATAAATCCAAAATAATAAATAAATAAATTAAATATTCCAAGTTAGGAATATGTGCCTAACTCTTGGGTTGTTCCTCAAATATTGGAGTTTGTTTAGTAACTCCTATCTTGGTGGGTTTTTGGTGACAAATTATCTCAACCAAAGGAGTCTAAGATAGCACAGACTATCTTAGACATTTTCTCTTATCTATTTAAATTGTAAACTAAATTCTTTTAATAAGGGAGAATGACAAGAATGCCATGAGGCTGAAGCTTCTTTTCTGCCATTTTTTTGTCTGGTTCTGTATCTATGTTTTTTGTAATGTTTGTCTGAGTTGATTTATTTTTCTACAGAAACGAACTCTTGCCTCCAAAGCATGCAAGTACAATCTCTTGGAACCGATATTCACTTCTTCTTCGTTCAGGTGCAACATTGTTTTGATCTAAATCAGGCCACTGATGTAGGTCTATAATTTTTGTTTATTGATCTCCATGTCCTCCAAAGTGGCCATTTTCTCCAGCTACTTCAGGTACTGATCAATCTTCTACGGGACTTGTTGTTTGTGTTTATTCTCGGTGAGTGTTCCAATTGATGGGATTTGGTCGGTTCTCACCATGAAATCCAAATTTGTCCATATCCGTACATATGCGGCCTGAATGATTCTGATGGATGAGGTGAGTTGCTTGTTGTTCTTGATTAGCATTTGAACTCTGGATTTCTCTAACTATGCTTATGGCTTCATCTTCTTTACCAGTGTATGTGGCGCGACTTTGTATCGCATTTTCCACTCATGCACGATGGAGATGGAAGTATGTATATTCTTAAGGATTCTGACAAACTCTCTACTCTTCCGCAACAAGTCAATCAGGTGGATAATTTTCTTATGTACGGTTACCAACTCCTCATAAATATCCTGCATAGTGTCTCCAAGTACATATACTTCAACAACTATCACTTCTCTTATCCTCGCAGTATACATGTGCGGAATGTGCGTTCTATGCTGCTGCCCGGAGTTATTCATTCTCTTGTCGAAGTGCCTATATGTTTTGTGTCAACTACTTGTTCTCATCCACCAAACATTGGGTGTTGGGTCTGGCTACTCCTGCGAAGGCCCAACTGGCATTGACAATGGAATTTGGATTCCTGCTAGTGTTTTCCATGATGACAATTTCTCTTATGAACACGGGTGATGCATGATAATTTGGGAAGTGTTTTCTTAGTGCTTGTACAATATTCTTCTGCAATTCAACAAATGATAGATTGTACACATCCATGCCCAGATCATCATCAAGGGGATTGTTTTGTAGCTGAAGTTGGTGGAGTCTAAATGGCGGCCTGAGGTGCGCTGGGCATAACGTCCACACCTTCATCTTGCAGCTCCAGTCCCAATTCCATGTCTATGAGTTCAATAAATTGTTCTAGCTCTTGAGAAAACTCATATTCCCGCATCTGTTCGCTCACTCCTTCTGTTGCTAGGTGATCCTGAATCTGTTCTTCAACCTGTGTAGGTGTGGTCTCTTCTACCATGGAACCTTGCCTTTCTTCTTCTTCTTGCTTCTATATCTCCTCTTGTTCTCTTCTTCTAAGCTCCCATTCTTCTTTCAACTCTTGTTCTTCTCTTTGCGCTCTCTTCATTGCTTATTCTAAGGATTGCTTCTTTCTCTTCCTCTGCTCTGCTCTTTGCTCTCTTTCTCCCCTTTTCACTTCAATTTCCAAAGCTACTTTATCGGTGAGAGGATCTTTTTTCATTTTCTAGCTTTTTCCTCTTATGTATTCTCTGTTACCTTCCTCTTTCCCTTGTCACACGCCAGACTGTTGCCTATTGTTGTTGTTTCTTCTATAACTATTGCCACTTGCAGAACAACTTAAGAAGTTCCAAACATACTAATCGTCTCATGAGGTTAGGAGGAGTCATAACAGTTCTTTCATGGTTCCTCCTCCAACCACTGATATATCACGTTGACCCAGTTGAAGTATACTCTTGCATAGTGGTCTTTGCAAATTCCCCTCAGATCATATGGATTGTAACTCTTTGTGTCGAACTTGAATCTGACGATGGATTTCCCTTCGACATCTATGATCTTGAGATTCTTAATCTCCTATAATCCGACCTGAAAAATGAAATTTTTTCCATGGCGCCTTCTTCGTCTTATGCAATGTTGTAGAAAAACTTGTGGAGATATGATAAGCTACCTCTTGCATTACTAGTTTTTCGGTGGCATATCTTGGCAAAAGATATGGCATTCCCACTGAATAACTATGATCAATGTGCCATTCGGTAAGGTGAAATAATCAACAATATCTTATATCGCCTCCATATTTGCTTGTGACATGCACCGTGGGTCCTCTTGAAATATGAGCTTGTAAAGCGGGATGATGAAGTGATTAGTAAGTTGTTCCATGACTCCACGGTGAATTAAATCTTAAAGTAGCTTAAAATATATGCGTATGACAATGTATCTCGGTGTCCATGTCCAACTCCATGCCAGGGAGCTGATGTTGTGTACAAATTGCATCCAGTAAGTATGAAGAAATGTAGAAGCGTGCTTGCTCGCCCTAGGGTGGATTGCGAACTTTTTTCACATGGATTCTCAACTAATGAGCCAATAGATCTAACCAGTTGAATGACTTCCCTTCGTTCACTACCTGGTTCAAAAATATAATCCACCCCTCAGGAAAGGTCTTTGTGTCTAGTTGGCCATAGAATTTGCAACCTAGTATGACCAAAAGCTGATAGGCCTTCCTAAGTCCTTTTGTCTTGTACATGTGGGTGGGTGTCTCTCTAAAATTTTTTGGCTCTTTCACCCAACTCTTGATGATATCCCTTGTGTTCGTGTAGCTGTGAGTGGCATAGAACATTGAGTCCATGTTCTTCATTGTCTAAAGAATATGATACATCTGCTTGAAATATGTTGTCGGTAATTTAGCAAGCTTCTGCCCATTAGTGTTGCTCAATGTCATAGTTTCCACATCAGTGTTTGAGTCAACCAAGATGATTATATTCACACATGGGAAGGTTGGATACATGCATGCAACCTTGTAGATCCCTAACTGCGTGATGCTGAGATACACCTTCCGGTCCCATAAGTCTGCCTGAAAGTCATTTGTAAAATCATCTTTGATATGCTGCCATGTCAATTTTGATCCCTTCTCTATGAACAATTGAGTGTCCACATAAACTTGAAAGTTAACCAGAACTTTCTCAACCGCTTCCCCAATACTGATTTCAACAGTTTATTTTGAGGAAAAACTCTTTGATTCCATTGTGAAAGTGATTACTGGAGATATTCTCAACAATTTTTGTACCTGTGGGACAGAAAAGACACTAACGACATGCAAATATTAGTTATAAGAAAAACTACTTTCAAGACATGTTCATGCAGCACATCGGGAAACTGACTGGAAGGATTTCTAAATTCTTGATGGGAAGAGGGTCTGATTGGTTGGGGAAACTGCGCACTCCAAAATACTAGCATTCAAGGTCTAAGGTTGTGGCTTGAGACTACACAATGTGCAATTCAGCTTGGGTAGTGAGCCAAGAGAGACTACGCATTGTGCAGTCTTAGTGGCCAAGGATGCTGGCTGAGGCCTGGATGTTGGTTGAGGCTTAGCATTACACAATTCACAGTGAGGATAACCTGTAATGTGCATTGTGATTTTCCATAGGCCAAGCTCTAGGCTTGAGCCTCCAGATTGTGCAATTCCCAAGTGAATTTTGGCCAAGAAAAAGGTCGATCTTCCCAAGGGAAGTGTGAAAAATGAGTAGATATGAGAGATTTTGGATGCACGAGTATGGATCTGACTAAGTATTGATGAAAAAATATAAATCAAGTGCAGAAACTGAAAAAATGAGAAGTGAATGAGATCGGTGAGGAGAGTTGTCGCAACGATGACCATTGGTGCAAAAATGCAGAAACCGATGCGACACTTGTGAAAGGAAA
Organism: Pinus albicaulis; assembly: GCA_034641835.2. Classification (NCBI taxonomy): domain Eukaryota; kingdom Viridiplantae; phylum Streptophyta; class Pinopsida; order Pinales; family Pinaceae; genus Pinus; species Pinus albicaulis. The sequence goes on along the minus strand of CM076580.1, from coordinate 310,445,930 downwards.
ACAAGAACTTGAAACAACACTTATACATGATAAATCAAGTTAAATGCCAGTATGAATGCAAAGAAACAAGAGAAACCACACTCATGCAAGCCAAGCGGCAAAAGGCGATAGGAAAAAAACCAACTAAAAGCGATAAATTCAAAACTCACCCAGAAAAGCGACGACAATCGCACTGAAGGTTCCTTGATCTTCTCGGGAATGCTAGAGCTCCAAGATCGAATGTGATAATGAGCTCTATGGGCATCGATTAAATATATTTGATAAATTAGGGTTTATGACGCGCGTGCCACACATTAAGGTAAAAGCAACACATGGCGACAATTTCCAAAAATAGCAAGTGTGATTTCTTCGGGTTACTAAAAATAGATCCCTATATTTTAAGGATGATTTTTCTGGGAAAAATTGCCATGCACCTCAATGGGAAGGATTGCGCATTTCGGGGAACTGGCAACTCCCAGCTCAACGCACTACGCAGTTTCTGAGCTCAGTAACTGATTGTGTAGTTTCTAGGCTTAGTGTTGGGATGCCTGTCATGACTGTACAGTCTCTGAGCTCAAGGTTGGGCTTCCATTCACGATTGCGCAATTCGAAACATCAAGGTCAATACTGGCTTCATGAATTGCGCAATTTGTGGAGGCGAGTCCGTAACTGTTGTGCAAGACTTAGACATGAGGTTAGCTTATGACTTTGAAAAATTTGGTAAGTGAAAAGCAAGTAAACACAAGCATAATTGAAAGGTAAACATCAACTAAAGCATGGATAATTGATGGAAGTGCGAGGTAAGCTCTTGTGAAGGGAAGTTAGGCTCCAAAATCTAGGCAATGGATAAATTTCAAAGGGTGGTTGTAGCTGCTACAACATTGGCAACACACTGGTTGAACTCTAGCTCTCTGAATGAATATTATCTTCTTGTAAAACCCATTCTCACCCTTCTGGAAGTATTTTTCAATTCATTTATTATCACAACTGCCTCACTTATTACGAGTTAAAGACACAGTCCCTTCCATCCTCTTCATCAGTGGAACACTGACCAAGCCAAGTCACATTGAGTTGTTTCGATTGGGGATGAGGAGTATATAAATACACAAGTAAAATAAAAGTATGAGAGTCTTTACTTTCATCTCTGGTGTCGCTCCGTTGCTAGCGGCCTGGACAGTACCCTGACAGAGTCACTTCAGAAACACAAACGTTGTTCCGTTGCCAGTGAGCCTGAACAATACCTTGACAGAGTTTCTTGCTTGACCTCTTTGCGCAAGAAGCCCTTCTCTTCTTTCGCCCTTTATTTCATTTTTTTCATTTTTTAAAGATTTGTGCATAGGCACTTATTTATTTCATGGGGTGGAAGAGGTATCCCAACTTATTGAGAGTAGAAGAGGTTGTTCCTTCAGAGACATACGTTTATGTACACCTCTGACATACTTGTTAAGGTTTTCCTCCCCTCCTTACTCTACTTAACTAGAGCGACAAGGATTAACCAAATATAAAAATCTCATTAGAGTAAGCGGAACCAGTTAAAACCCAAACATCATGATTTCACCATGACTCTCCGATAAGGAACGTATTTTCCTTTTGAGTATCATCAACCTAAAGAAAAAGAAATATTTGTGCAAAGAGAGGGAATAAACATAACACCAAGTGTTGATAGAAGAACAACTTCCTCTTGGATTTCACCATGCTTGCTTCAGAATCCAAACACAATCTCATGCGAAAACTAACCTAAAACTAAAAAATAAACAAAGGAAAGAAGCAAATCCAAAAATAACATGAACAAAATCAAATCAAAACATAGAATAGTGAAAAGCAAACACTACTCCTACTCCTAACCTAAGCAGAATGTAGGCCAGAATCACTTGAAGTGATACTTCCAATGTAGCCATCAGTGCAATGGTTGGCCTACACGAGCGAGGGAATGTAAGTCTAGAAAGATATACACGCATAATAATACACAAGCAAGATAAAACATTGCAAACCAAAATGTTTGAATTTTGAATACACACGCATAAAGTAATGGCAAAAGCACACGGAAAAAATTCTACAGAATTATCAAGGTGTTGTGACACATCGTGAGTAAAGGACTTGAAAACAAAAACTTTCAAACCATGAAAGCAAGCAAACATAAAGAAAAATTATTTTTTCATTTCGCCACGGTGCTCGCCAAGTGCGACTCCTCCAATGGTTGAGCGATAGGATTGTGAAAAATAGATGGAGGATGTGAAAATTTTAAAACAAAAGGATTATCAATATGTGTGGTAGAGTGATGAGGAGCCTCGACATATTTGACTTTCCTCTGATTAGATACAGAACTGACCTCAATGCTACAAGATAGATCATCAAATATAGCTACAAGATAGCTTGGGCTAAAGTGTCTCGACAACGTTGGGAGGTTCCAACTCATCGAAATATAGATCATAAAATATCGATGTCTTGGAAAAATCAATAATAGGAAAATCACAATCGTTATCAGTTGAATCAATGAAAATTTCACGACAGCACGATTAGAAAGTTCAAGATTGCAAATGGAGGTATCCTTGGGATTTGATGAATAGTATAGAGGGGAATATGGAAAATGAAAAATTTCACCCTACATGTTTCCAGAAAGGTATGATAAGAGGTTGGGAATATTAGTGATAGAAGATTCATCCTCTCTGCATTTAAATGAAAAAATGGCATTCCACGGATTCTGCGAATGATTGGAAGTATTAACAATATCATAAGCTAAAGTCTTAGACATTGTCAAGATAATTCGGAAGAGGCGCGAAAGGAAGAGAATCATACTTCATCACATACTCTTGTTCGATAATGGGCTCAGAAACATACTCATCATAAATGACATCGCAAGTTGGCTTCTCAACCCCAACTCCATCCAGCACTTGATCCTCGCGAACATTAAGAGAAACATTTGAAATAGGAAAACACACAGACTCACAACCGAGAGTACCAGTGTAACCAAAGGGTGGAGGATGCAGAGATAACACTTCATTACAACCATCAAGCTCGCAGTAAAAAATTGCGCAGTAATTTTGAGTACGTGGGGTGGGAGGAGATGGTGGTTCGTGAACAAGTGATTTTTGAATAATTCCCACCAAAACCTATGGAAGTAAACCTGGATGAAAAGTGGATGGAGGGTTGCTTGGAACAACACCCTTATCCATCACAAATTTAGAGGCTTTACACGTGAGGTTTGTTGGGTGTGATTTAAGCGATTGTAACTCATGTAGAGTGAGTGAAATATGAACAAGATATAGAAATCTTCCTGTTAATCAATCCCATTCAACTTCATCTTTTGGAAATTCAAAATAGAAATGCAAAAAATGGTTGAGAAAATGATGTAGTGGTTCATAAGGTGATTTTCTCAATTATAATTTTTTTTTTTCACATAAGTTTATAATCAAACTTGTCAAAATCACGAAACACTAATGTGACAATATGTTTGAAAGAGTGGATAGAGGCATCGGTCAATGTGTAAAACTACTGCCTTGCGTGCCCTTCGAACATGAGAATGTAAAACCAACAACCAATATCCTTAAGGGGGATGTCGCGTTCTATGCAAAATTGAAGAAAATGTCCAGTATGCTCATGAATGGTTGTTTCTCCCTTGCCATTAAATGTAAGATGTGACAAGTCATCAATGATATCTGCCGACACTTGAAAATTGAGTTTTTTGGAAAAACATGTCGAGTGTATTGTTTGGGAAGAAGTCATAAAAATGAGTGTGGAAATTGAAAATAGACTTCAAGGGCCCAGCTTTTCATCTGGCCCTCCTTCTAGCATCATAAATGTTGACGGTGATGGACCCGCCAACATTCAGGGGATGTCCCCGATATGAAGTCCCAACTAGACTTCACATCGTTTGGAGTAGGAGTCCTAACAGTGGGGTGTTTAATGATATTACTTGGATTACAAAATGCATAGAATGGTGCAAAATGGCTTTAGTTAAAGCAAGTGTGTGACCCTACAGAAATTCAAGATGATGCATGAGTGGTTCTAAAAGCAAAAGGGAAAGGAAGTGAGCTCCTTGGAAGCATGTAATAGTACGTAGCTTGAACAGAACACACGAGCTGAAAAGACATCACACAAACTAACAAGTGGGATAGTCCACAAGCTAAATGCGATGGGTTAAAACATGAGCACGCATTCAACAAGATTCCTACAAATGAAAACGAAATAGTTCATAAGGATATGTGTAAGTTAAACAACATACATCACAAACATAACAATAATAGTCCTACTACGTCTACAATATATGCATGAAGATGTGTCGGCTTTGATTTTATTATGAGTGAAAGTTCCATCCATACATCAACATGACGAATCACTTGCCCCAATAGTGGAACATGAAGTCAACAACACCTGCTCCTCCCAAAAAATTATACTCCCTCTACGCCACAGAGAAGCCAAGGCTGACACAAAACTACCAAACCTTTTCTAAGCATAAGCCTAGCCAAAATATTTGCTCTTAAAATCCCGTTCCAAGAGTTATGAGGATGTATTTATAACAAAAGGGGGACGACTCTTGGCATGTCGCCTTTGTGAATCTTGGACTCCCCTCATGACTCCTCACATCACATATGATTCTTCACATTCCATCATGGACACATGGAATTTCAATTATACAATTACAAATAATATTACAATTTCCACTCGTACCCATATGATCAGGAGCTCAAATCTGAGCTTGGGAAAAAGCTCAAAAATGAAAGTGCTCAAATTGACTTGGAACCTGAGTGACGGGATAGGCCTCGGCGATACGATCCCAACGCTGTGAACGGCACTGAAAACCGATACTGTATGAGAAAGATATTCAAGTTTGAAATTTTTCAATTTTAGGTAAAAAGTCAATTTGACTTGGTTTGACCTTGATTAAAAAAAATATTGAAAAAATAATATTTCGAGAATATTCCTCGAAATATTTTGGGAATATTCCTTGGAATATTCCACAGAATTTTCCCTGTGGACCAGTCTTTTTGTGACAAGTGGCGTTCTACACTTGGCTTTTGAGTTGACTGTGTAATGAATGGACTAATCCAGAGCTGCCACGTGGCCCCCAACTCACATCTGAAATGGCGTATTAAGAAGTTTGCAAGTTGGTGGTTTGAACCCACGACCTGTGGTTCAACAACGAACTGTTTTACCACTCAGCCATACACTTGGTTCTTGTTATGGAGAGCGCAAAATTTATATTTGAATTTTAAATTGCTTTGGGCGGGGCCCAAAAGGGGGCCAGCCCCCTTGCAATGTGACCCTGCAGCTCAGAACCACAGCGCTACGTGGCCGGCGGATATATATTAAACAGTTAACATTTATGTTATGTGGTGTTCACATGTTTTATGGCGGAGTTTAAATGATGTTTATTGTTATGGTTTATTACAACCGATAACTCCAACTTTACATGCGGAATTTGCGGCCACATGCACCACTTGAAATTTAATGTCACAACTAACACTGCCCCCAAAGTTAGCGATGCTCCCTCCATTTTAGGTAGAGTTCTACTTTTAGCTCCAGTTAACTAAGTTGGCCCACAATTAGTGGGATTTTTTCCTAACATTGGGCAAAATGCTGTTTTGGTGATATCTTTCACATGGGAGATCCTTTTGGAGTGAATTTTTATTTTATTTTTATTTTGGGTATCTTCGACCTTCTGAAGCCATTGGCATAGGTTTCACAGCCAACAGAGGTCGTTTGCAGGTGTTTTTGCTTCAAGGAAGTTCCAGGAGCCACCAAGGCCTTATCAGTTTGGGAGCTGCATTGGGATGTGTGCAGCCATTGAATGTGAAATGAAGGTCATTTCTGACTATATTCAGTGTTCTGAGTCCATTTATACAACTCTTTTCTCCTGTTGAGGCATTCTTCACCTCGAATTTCTTCAGGGAAGCTTTCAAGGCCACTAGGGCCATTCCAGTGCTTGAGCTGTTTGGGGGTTGTATTCATCTGTTTTCGGTGATTCAAAAGCCTACTTATGTTGTATTCGACATTTTGAGTCCATTGGCAGAGGTTTCAGAACCATTGGACGTCATCTTCACCTCGAATTCCTTCATAGAATTTTAAAGGACCACTAGGGCCATTTGAAGAAAGTACTGTTTAATGTACAATTTCACTGTTTAGTGCTTGGGGAAGAGCATTCTTAGCTATTTCCTATCTTTTGATTCTATTTTTACAGTCATATTTGCCTTTAGAGGCACTTATTTACTTGTATTAGCCTTTGCATCATTCTTAATACAAGAGGACAAGCCCATTTTGGGAGGCTTGGTCTAGCAGATGTAGCCTAGGAGGGGTGAACTGATTCATCATCTTTGTGTCATTATTTGCTGAAGATATCATGTTAAAAAAATCTGATATAATGTGTTAAACAACAAATTTAAGTAACTTTCCTTCACACATAAACACCTAAATAGTTGCTCAAACTTATTTGTTTTATTCCGCAAGACATCAAGCTTCAAGCATGAGTATTTTAAGAGTTAACCTTGGAGTTGTTTGCACATTTAGAAAACATTTAGAATTATTGGAAATGGATACCTTACACCCTTTATTCAAGTACATTCCATTTTCAAATCAGATGGTATCAGAGCATGTTTTTTCTATTTATATGTTCTAGGAAAAGTTATATAAACTATAGACAGAGTCTGCAGCAAGCCAGGAAGCCTTCGAACCGCTTTTGTTATACAATTGCGTAGTAGATAAATGATACTTCAGTCAATCTCTGGTTTAGTTTATATTTTGAGCATTTGTGCAATCAACCTTGAATTTTTTATTGTGTGCATGAGTTTTCTTGAGCTCATTTTGGGATAGATGGTGTTAACCCTCTCCAAGAGTTGAAGGCATTTGGTCAACAACTTGTCATTATTGAAAGCTTTGAGAACTTTTTTTGAAGTTACTTTTGTTATTTGACCATTTACATGATGTCAAATTCTTCTGCAAGTGAAGTTTCCTCCTTCACGAAACTCTTCAGTGATGACATGAAAGAAGAGTTCATTAAGGTGAAGGACATGGTGCAGATTCTCCTTGAGGATCAAAGGGAAAGTGTTCAACTTCGTGCACAATTGCTAGCTATGCAGGAAGAGAAAGAAGCCATTCTTCAAAGACTGCATCATATGGATTTGCAGCTTCTTCAAGTTCAAGAAGCTTTGTCCAAGAAAATACCTCATCTTCATGATGTAAATCATGAGGTAAATCATTCTGATTTGTCTTCAGTTTCCTCTATTGAAAAGTGTGTTGGTTCTTTTGAAAGGCATACAAGAGGTATTGGGTCCAAATTGATGTTGAAAATGGGCTATCATGAAGGCAAAGGATTAGGGAAGCATGCACAAGGCATTGCTCAACATCTTTCTGTTAAGGAACGCCCCAAGAACCTTGGTCTTGGTTATGTGCAATCTAATGGCGAAGACTCCAAAGCCATGAAGGCATGTGAGGCTAATGCAAAGAGAACTTTTGTTCCAAGTTCCATGAAGAAAATATGTGAAATTTGTTTCAAATATGAATGCCATTGTTTTAAGCCTTTGTTGCAGCAAGAAGATGGTAGACATGCAGCTTATGGCAAGCATGCAATTTTAGGTAGTTTTCAAGACGAGAACAATGATGTTAGTCTACAATTGAAAGTTGGAGCCTCTACTAGTCCATCTCCTCATGGAGGCAAAAAGGATGAGCATGCAAAGCAGCATAAGAGGTATAAATTTTCTCATGATCAATTTGATTTTGTTTCTGCAAGGCATGATAATTTTACATGCTTTAATGGAAGAAATAATTCTTGTACATTTTGTGGTCGATTTAACCATCATGTTTCGAGATGCCGGATGAGGAAGAAAGCACAAAGGAAGCAGATGAAGCAAAGACTACCTTCAAAGAAGGTGCATAAGATTTGCACTTTTTTCCAAAAGAAGGGACATGTTGTCTCTCATTATTGGACTTTGCATCCAACTCGCCATCCCACGCACATGCAGCAAGAGGAAAAAAATATTGGCGAAGGTGGAATAATGGATTCCATTATTGATGTGGAAAGGGAAGTATCACATGGGAAAAGTTGCAGCAGCAAAAATCACCATGGAAGTGGCTTGGTGAGAAGTGGATGGACTTCTTAACACAGTAAGACGTACTCCTTTTGTACACATGTAAATTTCGGATGTATGTATGTATTATATGCTGTAATATCTTGTTTGTTTTGAGCCACCTTAGATCATTGATCAAGGCAGCGTTGTACAGTTTCATTCTGTAAATTTCTCGCCAGAAATTTCTGTGTGAGTTCAAGAAGTTCAGTTGTGGACAGTTGTGGACAAGCACATTCAGGAAGGGAAATATCAATTTATTTTCATTTGTGGTTCAAATTCACTTTCTTTGTAAGGAAAAAGTGTTTGAAGGGCTGAAGAGAAGAGGATTTTTATTCTCTCATTTGCTGTACTACAGTTCAGTTCTTCATTTCAGTAAGTTTTTGGGGACCAAAAGCCTGTCATTTGGGAGGTGTGATCAGGAGCTCAAATCTGAGCTTGGGAAAAAGCTTAGAAATGAAAGTGCTCAAATTGAATTGGAACTTGAGCAATGGGATAGGCCTCGGCGATATGATCCCAACGCCGTGAACGACACTGAAAACCGATACCGTATGAGAAAGATATTCAAGTTTGAAATTTTTCAATTTTAGGTAAAAAGTCAATATGACTTTGGTTTGACCTTGATTAAAAGCAATTTTAAAAAAAAAATATTTCGAGAATACTCCTCGGAATATTTCTTGAAATATTCCACGGAATATTCCCTATGGACCAGTCGTTTTGTGACAAGTGGCGTTCTACAATTGGCTTTTGAGTTGACTGTGTAATGAATGGACCAATCCAAAGCTGCCACATGGCCCCAACTCACATCTGAAATGGCATATTAAAAAGTTTGCGCGTTGGTGGTTTGAACCCACGACCTGTGGTTCAAAAACGAACTGTTTTACAGTTGAGCCGTACGCTTGGTTCTTGTTATGGAGAGCGCAAAAGTTATATTTGAATTTTAAATTTCTTTGGGTGGGGCCCAAAAGGGGGCCAGCCCCCTTGCAATGTGACCCTACAGCTCAGAACCACAACGCTATGCGGCCGTCGGATATATATTAAACAGTTAACATTTATGTTATGTGGTGTTCACATGTTTTATGGCGGAGTTTAAATGATGTTTATTGTTATGGTTTATCACAACCGATAACTCCAACCTTACATGCGGAATTTGCGGACATATGCACCACTTGAAATTTAATGTCACAACTAACACTGCCCCCAAAGTTAGCGCCGCTTCCTCCATTTTAGGCGAAATTCTACTTTTAGCTCCAGTTAACTAAAGTTGGCCCACAATTAGTGGGATTTTTGCCTAACATTGGGCAAAATGGTGTTTTGGTGATATATTTCACATGGGAGATCCTTTTGGAGTGATTTTTTTTTTTATCTTGGGTCTCTTCAACCTTATGAAGCCATTGGCATAGGTTTCACAGCCAACAGAGGTCGTTTTCAAGTGTTTTTTTCTTCGGGGATGTTCCAGGAGCCACTAGGGCCTTATCAGTTTGGGAGCTGCATTGGGATGTTTGCAGCCATTGAATGTGAAACGAAGGTCATTTCTAACTATATTCAGCATTCTGAGTCCATTTATATAGCTCTTTTCTCCTGTTGAGTCATTCTTCACCTCGAATTTCTTCAGGGAAGCTTTCAAGGCCACGAGGGCCATTCCAGTGCTTGAGCTGTTTGGGGGTTGTATTCATCTATTTTCGGTGATTCAAAAGCCTAATTCTGCTGCATTTGACATTATGAGTCCATTGGCAGAGGTTTCAGAACCATTGGAGGTCATATTCACCTCAAATTTCTTCATATAAGTTTAAAGGGCCACTAGGGCCATTTGAAGAAAGTACTGTTTAAGGTACAATTTCACTGTTTAGTGCTTGGGGAAGAGAATTCTTAGCTATTTCCTATCTTCTGATTCTGTTTTTACAGTCATATTTTCCTTTAGAGGCACTTATTTACTTGTATTAGTCTTTGCAGAATTCTTAATACAAGAGGACAAGCCCATTTTGGGAGGCTTGGTCCAGCAGATGTAGCCCATGAGGGGTGAACTGCTTCATCATCTTTGTGTCATTATTTGCTGAAGATATCAACTACTCAAACTTATTTTTTTTATTCTGCAAGACATCAAGCTTCAAGCATGAGTATTTTAAGAGTTAACCTAGGAGTTTTTTGCACATTTAGAATTATTGGAAATGGATACCTTGCACCCTTTATTCAAGTACATTCCATTTTCAGATCACCATATAAGACAAAATAGGGTAGATACAACTTGACAACCTAACAAGGCGAAACACTATGATGTTGGAGTTGGGGTGAACTCAAGCCGGGCATCTTGGACTTGGTGTCTCTCAGTAACATACTCATACCAAGCTCGGTATTGTGCGATGGTCTCCCCAAACTGTGAGATAGTGTTAGGTTGGAAGCATAGTCTTGCCTCCAATGCATCTGGGTACAATCTCTTGGAACCGATCTTCACTTATTCTTCAATTAGGTGCACTGATCTGAACTAGGCCACCAATGTAGGTCTGTAAATTATGTCTGTTGATCTCCATGTTCTCCTGGGTGGCCATCTTCTCCATCTACTTTAGGTACTGAATAATATCCTACAGACTTGTTGTTTGTGTTTAGTCTCGATGAGTGTACCAATTGATGGGATTTTTTGGGTTCTCACAATGAAATCCAAACTGTTGTATATCCTTACATATGCAGCCTGAATTATTTCGATGAATGAGGTGAGATTATGGTTGTTCTGGATTAGTATCCAAACTCTGGCTTTCTCTAACTCTACCTGTGGCTTCATCTTCTTTCCCATTATAAGCGGCGACAACTTGTATCACATTTTCCACTCATGCACGATAGAGATGACAGTCTGTATATTCTTAAAGATCCTGAAAAACTCTCTGCTCTGCCATAGCAAGTCATTCAAGTGGAGAAATGCCATATGTAGGGTTACCAACTCCTCATAAATATCTTGCATAATGTCTCCAAGTGCGGATACTTTAGCAAGTATTGCTTCTCTTATCTCCTCGTGGTAGACCTGTGTGAAAGGTGCATTTTGTGTTGCTACCCAAAGTTGTTCATTCTCTTGCCGAAGTGCCAGTATGTTTTGTGCCAACTTCTTGTTCTCGACCACCAAGCAATGGGTGTTAGATTTGGCTGCTCCTATGAAGGCCCAACTGGCGTCGGCAATGGAATTTGGATTCATGTTGGTGTCTGCCACGATGACCCTTTCTCTCATGAACGAAGGTGATGCATTATCATCCGAGAAGTTCCTTCTTTGCGCTTGTAAAATATTCTTCAGCAGTTCATCAAATGATAGATTATACACATCCATGACCAGATCATCATCTAGGGGAACTACCTCCCCTTCCTCGCTCGGGGCTTGCTCTGCGACTAAAGGTGGTGGAGCCTAAATGGTGCCCTGAGGTGCATTTGGCATCAAGTCCACATCTTCATCGCGTGGCTCTGGTTCGACTTCCATTTATGTGAGTTCAATAAACTATTCTAGCTGTTGAGAAAACTCCTATTCCTGCATATTTTCACTCACTCTGTCTGTTGTCGGTTGATCCTGGATATGTTCTTCAACTTGTGTAGGTTTCGTCCCTTCTACCATGGCACCTTGCCTTTATTCTTCTTCTTGCTTTTTCTCTCCTCTTGTTCTCTTCTTCTAAGCTCCTTTTCTTCCTTCAACTCTTGTTCTGCTCTCTACACTCTCTGCACTGCTTCTCCTAAGGATTGCTTCTCTCTCTTCCTCTGCTCTGCTCTTTGTTTCCTTTGTGCCCTCTTCACTTCGATTTCCAAATCTACTTTATCGGTGAGAGGATATTCTTTAATTTTCCAACTTTGTTCCTCTTTTGTACTATCTGCTACCTTCATCTTACCTTTTTCGTGCACAGGACCACTGCCTGTTGTTGCTGCTGCTTTTGGAACTACTACCGCCTGTGGAACAACTTGAGAAGTCCAAGTTGTACTATTCAGATCACAAGGTTAGAAGGAGTTATAATAGTTCTTTTATGGTTCCTCCACCAACCACTGATATATCCCGCTGACCTAGTTGAAGTATACTCTCGCACAATGGTCTTTTCAAATTCCCCTTGGATCATACTGGTTGTAACTCTTGCTGAAATCAAATCTCACGATGGATTTCTCTTCAGCATATGTGATCTTGAGATTCTTAATCTTGTATAATCCAACCTGCAAAGGAAGAGTTTTCCATGGTGCCTTTTTCGTCCCATGTAGTGCTGCTGACAACCCTGTGGAGATATGATAAGTTACCCCTTGCATGATCAGTTTTTCGGTGGCATATTTTGGCAATAGATGTGGCGGCTTCTTCCCGCCAAATACTCTGATCAATGTGCCATCCGGTAAGGTGAACCAATCAACAATATCTGATATCGCCTACATATCTACTTGTGACATGCAAGGTGGGTCCTCTTGAAAGATGAGCCTATAAAGTGAGATGATGAAGTGATCAATAAGTTTCTCCATGACTTCGCGGTGACTCTAATTTGAGAGTATCTTGCAATAGATATGTATGAAACGTCTCTCAGTGTCCATGTCCAATTCATGCTAGGGAACTGATTATGCACACATATTTCATCCAGTAAGTATGCAGACATGTATAAGTGTGCTTTCTCGTGCTTGGGTGGATTGCGAGCTTTTTCCACATGGACTCTCAGCAGGCGAGACAATAGATCTCACCAGTTGAATGATTTCCCTTCATTCACTACCTGGTTCAAAAAGATAGCCCACCCCTCAGGAAAGGTTGGATACCTTCATGCAACCTTGTAAAGCCTTGGTTGAGTGATGTTGAGATACACTTGTCGTTCCTCTAAGTTTGCCTGAAATTCCTTCATAAAATCCTCTTTTATCTTATGCCATGTCAGTTTTGATCCCTTCTCTATGAACAACTAAGTGTCCACATAAACTTGAAAGTTAACTAGAACTTCCTCAACTGCTTCCCCAGTACTTCTTTCAACGGTTTCCTTTGATGAATCTCTCTTTGATTCCATTGTGAAAGTGATTGTTGGAGAGACGCTCAACAATTGTTGTACCTGTGGGACAAAAAAGACACTAACGACGAGCAAATATCAATTATAAGCAAAACTACTTTCAAGACATTCTCATGTACCACACCGGGTAACTAACTGGAAGGATTATGCAATTATTGATGGGAAGAGGGTCTGATTGGTTAAGGAAACTACGCAATGCATAGTCCAACAGTCAGTGTCGAATCTTGTGGCTTGAGACTCTGCAATGCACAGTTCAACCTTGGCAGTGAGTAAGGAGATATTATGCATTGCGTAGTCTTAGTGGACAATGATGATGGCTGAGGCTTGGAAATGCGCAAAGCACAGTGAGGCCAGCCTGTATTGCACATTGTGCAGTTCCATAGGCCAAGCTCGGAGCTTAAGCATCCAGACTGCGCAATGCCCAGTTGGGCAAAGTGAATTATGGTCAAGGAAAAGGAAGATATACCCAAGGGAAGTGTGAAAAAAGAGCAGATCCGAGAGATGGTGAAGGCATGAGTGCGGATCTGAATAAGTGTTGATGAAACAAGATAAATCAAGTGTAGAAATTGAAAAAATGAGAAGCGAACGAGATCGGTGAGGAGAGCCGTCGCAACGGCGACCATTGATGCAAAAATGCAGAAACTGATGCGACACATGAAAGGAAAAATAAAAATTGAAACAACACTTCCACAGGCTAAAGAAAGTTAAAACACCAACATGCATGCAAAAAAAAGCAAAAAAAACACTCATGCAAGCCAAGCGGAAAAAAGTGATAGAAAAAGCAACGAAAGGCGATAAATGCAAAACTCACCCAGAAAAGTGACGATAATCGCATCGAAGGTTCCTTGATCTCGTCAAGAATGCTAGAGCTCCAAAATCGAATGTGAGAATGAGCTTTAGGGGTGTCGATTAAATAGATTTGAGAAATTAGGGTTTATTATGCACATGCCACACATCAAGGAAAAAAAACAACACATGGCGAAAGTTTCCAAAAATAACAAGTGTGCTTCCTTCGGGTTACTATAAATAGATCCCTAAATTTTAGGGATTATTTTTATTTTTATTTTTTTTGGTGCGCACCTCATTGGGAAGGATTGCGTAGTTCCAGGGAACTAACAGCTCCTTGCTCAACGCATTTCGCAGTTTCTGAGCTCAGTGAGTGATTACATAGTTTATGGGCTGAGCGTTGGGTTTCCTGTCATGAATGCGTTGTTTTGGAGCTAGTCATGGCTGTGCAATTCTAAACATCAAGGTCAATACTGAATTCATTAATTCATGAATTGTGTAGTTTCTGGAGGTAAGCCGAGAAATTCCATGCAAGACTTAGACAGGAGGTTAGCTTGTGACTTAGAAAAAATTGGTAAGTGAAGAGCAAGTAAAAACAAGCATAATTGAAAGGTAAACATCAAATAAATCACAGATACCTGATGGCAGTGTGAGGTAAGCTCATGGGAAGGGAATTTAGGCTCCAAAATATAAGCAATGGAAAAATTATGGAAGGTGGTTTTAGCCGCTACAACGCTGCCACTATCATCCTTTCTTTAATAAATTCCGGTGATGCGAGGTCATCCGGAAAATGCTTCTTAAGTGCTTGTACAATATTCTTCTGAAGTTCATTGTACAACAAATTGTACGTGTCCATAACTGGATCATCATCAAGAGGAACAACTTCCTCTTCCTCACATGGAGCTAACTCTACTACTAGAGGTGGTGGAGACTAAACGATGACTGTTGTGCACTCGACATCAAGTAGACATCTTGATTTTGTGGCTCCTATTCCTCCTCCATGTCTACAATCTCTATAAACTCTTGAATATGTTGAGCAAGCTCTGTGTCCTGCATCTATTTTCTCTTCTCCTCTTTTGGCTATTAGTTCTATTCTTTCTCTTCAATTTATTTCTGCATTGTTTCTTCTGCTATTGTGCTTTGTCTCTATTCTTCTTCCTGCTTCTCCTTATCTTCTTGTTCTTGCTTCTACTTTTATTCCTCCAATCTCCTTTTTTCTTCCCTCTTCCTTCGTTATGCTCCCTGCAACCTCTATTTCCTCCTTGCATCTGTTGCTAAAGCCGATTTCATAATAACTAGATTTACTTTCATCTTGCGGCTTCGTTCTCCCCTTAGGCTATGTGCAACCTTCCTCTTTCCCTTTTTGTGTGTGGGGTTGCTCCCTTCTGTTGGTAGTACTTCTGGAGTAGCTTCCTTATGCAAAGTCACCTATGAAGTACCTACAAAACTGATCGGCTCGTGGGATTTGGAGGCATTATAACGATTCTTGCATAGATCCTCCTTTGGCCAATGAAATGCCTTTTTGAGCCACTGGAAGTGGATTCTCGCACAATTTTATTTGAAAATACCATAGGATCTTATAAATTAAAGTCCTAAGTACCGAATGCAAACTTCTCTATCACCTTTCCCTTGGTACCTGCGACTTTCTGGTTCTTGATCTCGTACAATCTAGTTTGCATAGGAAGAGTTGGCCAAGGTGCTTTCTTCTTCCTCTGCAAAGATGATGACAACCTTATGGAGAGATGATATGAAATTTCCTGCATGACAAGCTTATCGATGGCATACCTTGGTAAAAGATGCGGCAACTTCTGACCATCTGACACTCTAAGGAAGGTGTCATCCGACGAGGCAAACCAATATCTGATCTTTGATACTGCTTCTGTTTCCCCTTGTGACATGCAAGGTGGTTCTTCCTCAAAGATCATCTTGTACAACATAATGAGGAAGTGGTTAGTTAGCTTCTCCATAACTCCTCGATGGTTTCAATCCGAGAGGAATATGCAGTAGATGTACATGACAGGGTCTTGAGGTGTCCAAGTCCAACTCATGCTAGTGAATGCATTACATGCACATATTGCATCTAGTAAATATGCAAACATGTAGAATCTTGCTTACCCACCCTTGGGAGC
This sequence comes from Pinus albicaulis, assembly GCA_034641835.2. Classification (NCBI taxonomy): domain Eukaryota; kingdom Viridiplantae; phylum Streptophyta; class Pinopsida; order Pinales; family Pinaceae; genus Pinus; species Pinus albicaulis. Next base: position 310,429,991 of record CM076580.1, on the reverse strand, counting down.
ATTCCAGGCGTGAGCTACATGGGATCTTAACTATCGAGCCAATAAATCTGACCATTTAAATGACTTCCCTTCGTTCATAACCTAGTTCAATAAGATTTCCCACCCTTCAAGAAAGGTCTTCGTGCTCTGCTGACCATAGATTCTGCAAGCTAGGATAACCAAGAGCTGATAGGCCTTCTTGAGAGAATTTTTCTTGTATGTGTTGGTGGGTGTGTGTCGAAAATTTGATGGTTGTTTCACCCAGCTTTTAGCAATGTCCTTCATGCTCACATAACTATTGGTGGCATATAAGTACGAATCCATGAGTGCTTCTGGCTTGGGAAAATGGTACATATGACGATAATATTCTTCCAGAAAAGTAGCATGTAAAAATTCCTAAAACTGGAATCCTATTGCAGTAACTAGAAAATATTCACCTAATTGTTAATCTTTACTTAACAATTTATTTGGAGTTATCTATGACAAACATTAACACATCACACTGCAACCTACACAAATATAAAAATGTAGCGGAAACAAAATACAATGTATGAAATAAATAAACACACAATCAATGCCGCTATTTTTGGACAAATGTCCCTGGAAATACCCAATGCGAGAAAATCGGTGCAACAATTGAGGGTTTATATTATTATGTTGTAGTTTATGAATACAAATATTTGGATGCCTTACTGGCTATCTCATATAGAGAATATAACTATCAGATATGAAGTGAGAATTAACCTCACACTATCACTTGTGATCCGACATTGATCCATCCTATAAATGGCTAGCCCCAAGCTGCCTCTACACAACCTCTACGCTGCCTCTACATCACAACTCGTAGGGATTGCGTCACTCCTCTGGCTGATCGATCTGCTAGCTGGATGCTCAGATCTCTAACCCTCCGGTCTCACATCCCAACTCTGGGTATTAGATCTAGACTGATCCTTAGCAAAACTATGGATCTCATCTTAGGCTCTGTGTTGCCTCAACGTGGCTTTGTGTTTCCCAATGTGGCTCTACATTGCCTCTCTAGATCTCACTCTGCCTCCTCTGCTCTGTATTCACCTGATCAAGAAAACTTCCACTGGCCACTGTCCCTGCCCCTCATTGCAATAAATCACTTCAATGTTACTCTTGCAACTGTTGCGCTGCTCTCTTGAGAAATCGATCTCTTGATCTCTTACTCGATGTGTTTTCCAAATGGCCATCAAGCTCCTTCTTATAATCTCTCGTTGACATATCAACAACCAAGATTAAAACATATTCAAAGGCTAAGATTAAATGGGAGTTGATCTGTGTCTTGATCTAGAAGATTCACACCTGATCTAATTAATACACTTTAATTAATCACATTTCCTATGTTTAGACTTAGGAATACATTAAAAATGATTAATTATTTTAATTAAATCCTCTCCGGGTGGAATTTCCCAAATGCTTTCTCGGTATTGTGGAATGCATGCGTCTTAAATCTTGAGGCTAGAGCACATCTGATGCTACAAAATCAACACTCCCTCTTAGTGATGAATGTGCTCAAGTGTTGCAACCTCCTGAAGCATCACTCTAAGTTCTACACCATCCCAGTTGTGTTGTTGATGTATGGATGTTGTTGGCCACCAAATATAGCGTAGCTCTCTCTGCACTGCATTTTTGTTGTCGCTGACTCTGCATGATGCTGTCAACTATTGCATCTGCACTATAAAATCTGCAACTCCCTCTCATTTGTTGTTGCTGCAACTGAGAGATGTCCATAAACTGAACCAGTTGTGTTCAAATTCATGCATTTGTCGACTAAGTTATGATTGTCGCTAACCTCTACATTGTTGTTGACTCTGCACTGTGCCAACTCCACTGCTGTCAAGTCTTCTTTGCACTGCTCAGTTCCTAACGCTGCTAACCATTGCTACTGTCACTTTGGCACCTAACTGCACCATTTGTCACTGGTCCATCCTGTTACTGCTGCTATGGGCTCCCGTAGCAAGGAATTGATATAAGAGATGGATTTCTAAAGGATCCTTCCCAACCTGTAACTCTCTGAGGCTAAAAAATCATGTCACCCCACCTCTCCCCTGGAGGTATATGGCCAATCATGGCAAAATCCTCCTCCAATCTGGAGGAAAACCTATCAATTTTTGCGGTATCAACTTGTTGATCCTACTCCTTCTCTTTGTTCTTCTTCCTAAGAGGACATTGAGAACTGAAGTGGCCCATCTCACCACATCGCAAACACTTGATCTTCGAAATTCCCTTCTTTCACCTACACTACTCCTGCTAACCCTTCAATGCAAAGGCTACATTTTCCACTTCCTTCTCGATCTTCACCCCACTGCTGTTGCTGCCACTTATGGTGCTCTTCCCAAATCATGCCTCATCTCCTATTGTTGTAGATCAACCCAAACTATCTCTGAATCAAGAAACTTATCTCTGCCTAGGATACTCTAGACAAAGACTTTCCACTCCTCAGACACGCTATTAAGGGCCATTCATACAAACTCAGTACCGTGAGGTGTTGCTCCCACATCAGCCAACTGATCTTGGGTATCCTGAAGTTTCACCAGTAAGGGGTCTATGTGCTCCCACTTATACATCCTCGTGCATCTCATATTCTCCTCTAAGTGCATCTTCTGCTACTCGAAAGACCCCTGATATAACGTGGCCTATGCATCCCACATATCTTTGGTTGTTTATTTACCTGCTATGTGAGATACAATGTGATCTCTCACTCAGTGGAGGATCAGCCTCTTAGTCTTCGCCATCTCCTTCTTGTAGGTCATAAGTTGATATGCATCTGTGGGATCAGCTACCACACTAACTATATAAGTTTTGAGATCATGCTCATCTAGAAGGAAGGAAGTCCTTGCCTTCCAGATAACATAGTTGGAGGCCCCCTCCAACCGAGTTGATGCCATCTCGCCAACCAATAATGTCTAAGTTTGCCTCTAACCCTCTGCACAGCTGTCGACTGGCTCTATGCACTCCCAGATGGAGTGAGAAAAAGTTCTCTCGGCTACTGTTGCTTCTGCGTGGGAAATTAGAATTTATGGGCAAGAAATTCTTTGAGGCAAAAATTCCCTGAGTGTGCTCTTCTTCCCTTTTGATGCTTTTTTACTATAGAAATTACTATAGAAAATTTGCATCCTAGTTGAATATCTACTCTGCACTGTAGCTATTGCACTGCTCCCTTTTCCACTGACAAATTTCGATCTAGAAAATTTTCTTCTCTTTCGACTCACTCATAGAAGGATTTTTTGTATAGAAATATTTCCCTCCTGGCACTAAACTGCGCAACCCTTATGGGGATTCGATCTACTACCTACGAGGCTCTTCGAGTTCCCTCTTCAGATCTACTTCTGAGCTCTTCTTTGCTTCACTTGTGCTCTGATACCATGCGAAAATTTCTAAAACTGGAATCCTATTGCAACAACTGGAAAATATATGGTCTAGAAACCACCTTAACCCTCAACCATGGTGATCTCACATATATGGTCAAAAAATCACTAATACTAACCAACTCAGTCTCTTCCCAAGCTGTCCATGGCTCCAGGGATTCTATCTCAATCCATATCCTCCAGGGACCCAAGTTGTTATAGCGTTCCAAAGAACTACCATCTCAATCCATAGCCTCCAGGGACCCAAGTTATTCCAGGGCTTCAAATATTCTATCCCAACCCATAGCCATTGGGAACCTGAGAACCAATCAAAATCCAAACAGAGAACCCACTACATCATGGATATCCAGGAAATGGCAATACAAGGCTAAAACCACTATCAATCCAGGAAAATATCCATGCAAATGACAACACATAACTAAGGAACCACATGCATATACCATGCATTCAAAATCCAACAAGGAGATCACACATGCAACCTGTTACATGAAAATTAATCATGTCGTAGCTGTTGATCCAACTGTCTCCTTGCTCTCCCTTGCTTTCCTTTTCTTTCTTCTTGCCTTCCTCCAAATCCAAGTGAATATTAGAGTGCTCCAAGAATGATCTAAGTGGGAAAGAGTGTATGACAGAATGAGAGCATGGAAATAGAGAACCAAAATTGAATTGAAAGAAGCTGACCAAAAGTTGTGAATTGATTCTCTCATGCCTTTTCATTATTGATGTCTAGTTTCTTCCTTTCCTTTTTCTTTCCTTTTCCTCTAATTCCGCTCTAATTTCCCTTGCATGCACATTTGTGTCTCTTCATCTTCCTTTTCTCCTATTTTTCTTTATTTCTCATATTAAATGTCATTTACTGCCTCTTTGCTTTGCCAATGCCTTTTCCAATTTCCATTACCATTAATGAACCACAAGTGATTCATTTTTCCCAAGGTGTTAATATTAAATGAAGTGTCTGCTGCTCACTTCCAATTAAATGTCAAACTTGTGGGAGAACTCAAATTGACATGATCAACCTATGACATGGTACAATTCCACATTAATCTCCATGATATGTTCATATTTCTTTCCATACTCATTATCATATTAACCTCATGGGAATTTACTGTCATCGTTGTGAAATGGTAAGACCACGTGTAGATCCAAGCCCATTGTATGTAAGGAAATTAAGATCTGTAGGGGAACATGTTGCCATGTCCCGCTACTATGTTAGTTAGAAGGATGGCGGTAACATGCCTCCCACCCGTCTCTTTCCAAACACCCATCCAAGGATTAAAAATGAAATATATTATTATGAATTCCCTAAAATTTTATTTTTATGATTAAAAACATTAAAGAAAATGTTCCAAAAGCACTAAAATTTTGGTAAATTAAAATTTCAATAAGGTTGGGAGTTTGACAAGTATTCTGAAATTTAGATTTAATTTGAGTATACTATGGACAATTTAGAAGAAACTAATTTCCATTTTCAACACTCTTATTGTTACAAAGATAACGACCTACCTTTTTTTTTTGGTAAGTTGACAAACCTTCTATTAAACATATAGCAAATATACACACATAACTTACCTTCTATTGCCATGGTCTGCCACTAGGGAAACCAAAACAACAACAAAATCAAAATATTTTAGTCCAAGATGATCCCAAAACTGGATAATTCCTAAGACAACAATCAACCATACTAATTATACTGAGAATTTCTAGCCTCAAAGACAATCTGTAGCATGATCTATAAGGCTCCATACATGCCTAGAAAATTCCAATTGCATTATCAATGGGGTGGTGTGCTTGGTTGGACCTTTACCACAAGCCAAATGGATTTTATTTGAGCCAAGTCGTGTGCCATGTCTTTGTGTTCAGCCTGCAAATCATCTAGTTATAGAAGAATCTCCCACTTGGCCTCCTTCCTTACTAGGAGGACCTTGCCTAATAGGGCCTTGATGTAAATATAACACATTCTTTTATCATAAAGGATTTGGGGTTTGACTAATCCCTTTCTTTTCCCATGATAAATACAATGACCAGTGCCAAATTTTGTTATAAAACTCATAATAGTTCATTTAACTTTCAAATACCACTATAATGTGGGTAGATTAAAAGCTCAAGAAGGTTGGGAGTTTGACAAATATTTTGAAATTTAAATTTAATTTGAGTATATTATCGACAATTTTAGAAGAAGTAATTTTCATTTTCAACCCTCTTAGTATTACAAAGACAACGAACATTTTTATCATAAAGGGTTTTGGAGTTTCACCAATGACTTTTGCCCAATTTTATTACAAAACTCATGAGAATTCATTTAACATAAAAATGTTTTAGTAATTTTCATTCTCAACCCTCTTACTATTACAACGACAACAAACTATTTTATCACAAATGGTTTTGGGGTTTGACCAATGACTTTTACCCAATTTTATTAGCAACGTAATGACGGAGAGGATACCAACGTTCCTCTCAACCATCCAATATCCCAACTGGATAGGATAACAACAATCCTCCCAACCATCAAAGATAAACCCAATTGAATTTATTCTTATTTTAACAATATTATTTCTCTTTTTTTACATTTATAAAGGTAAGATGATATTTTGATTTTCCACATATGATATAATCACTTTATTTTAATATTTTTTTTTCAACTTTTTATAACATTATAATTTTTCCTTAAGCATCTATTAATAAAAAAATATTTAAAATAAATAAATGTCTTTTCGGATTAATCACATCATTAGGATTTGGTCGATGTTTCGAACCAACTAATGTGGTTCATCCTCGGGACGTTTCGAACCTTGTCCTGAGGATGAACCACATTAGTTGGTTCAAAACGTCGACCAAATCCTAATGACGTGATTAATTCGAAAAGACATTTATCTAGTTTATGGATCACAAAAGTCTCAGATCTAAAATATTTAAAATACTTATATATTATAATAAATTAATGTCAATTGAAATTATCTTGGGTGGTTTGGAGGAATGAATGAGAATCTTCTCAGATTCAATTTCCACCAATGTCATGGTAAACTTTGATGTAAAAGACATAACACTTAACATTGCAGATCGACTTCATTCCACCGAGATGAGACCAAACAATAGGAGATCAAACACCTCAACAAAGAAATCCTTCAACGACGATTCACATGTAGGGAAATTTTGATGGTGATGTGAATGACGTCAAGGGTTGAGTTCTCACAAAAATAAGTTCATGACGACACAATTGTGAAGATTCGAATTTACTTTGTTGAAAAGGGAGTATTTTATGTTCAGGCTTTCTGTTTAGGAGGATTTTCTCATCTTAAAATGGAAAGCAAATCAATAACAAATGTTAAAAATGGCAAGGAAATATCAGTTATGTGGAAACCCATCTTTCAGTTCAATTCAAAATTGTTTCAACATACAAAACAAGAAAGTGGATTTGGGTAAATGCAAAACAATATCGGGGCATTTTAAGGCGTAGGCTTGCTCGCCTCAAATAGGAACAAGGACAAAGACAAAGAAAAATAAAACGATGTCAAAGAAAGAAAATAAGTAAGGGCAACAAAAATAAAAAAGAGTTAACCATTTACAGTCCCACATCCACGCCTCTTACTTGGTCATCAGATATCTATGTCGAAGAACTGATGAGGGCCAGGACAAGGCTGGAGATTTTGGAAGCCAAAGAATAGGAAAGGGACTACAAAATTTCAGAGATCACATTTGCAAATCGGTGTTTAATGGAAGGTAATATAATTTTAAAAGAACATGTAACAATGTTACAAGAGGCTCTAGAGACACGAAAACAAGAATGGCAAAGCATGAAGAAAACATGGCAAACCATGACAGGATCAAGGGCAACAAATAAGGAGTGATAATTTCTAAAGCAACTCAGGTAGATACACAAGTATCTTAACAAACAGATCTTTCAAAAGAGAAGACAAAAAATAACAATAGGGAAGACGGTCCAAAATAAATCAAAGATAGAGTTGAAGACACTAATGGTTAAACAAGGACAGAGGAAGAAGAATATGCAAGTGCTCGTAGAGCATAGGAAAGAGACACAAAGAAAGAAAATATAGGGAAACAAATTTTTTTATCATGGGAATAAGAGATTATGGGAGGAATGAAAGTACTCTCAATTTGACAAGGGACTCTCCGAAATATAAACTGCATTGGAAAGTGCAAATTTTCCAAGCAAGGAGGGTGGGAAAGATATGTGAAGAGAGACCTCGTCCCATAAAAGTGACCATGGAAACCGTGCAAGACAAACACCATCTCTTGAGCAAAAAGAAACTCTTGAAAGGCTCACACTTCTTCCTAGATGAAGATTTAACCAACAAACAATAAGATGAGAGAAGGGAAGAAGTGAAGAAAATTAGGGCAGTAAGAAATGAAGGGAAAAGGGCATGGTTGTACAATGGTAAAGAAATTATTGCAGTGTTTGGGACTCAGGAAAAAATAGGGCAACAAGCTGGCAGTGAAGAAAAAACAGAGAATTCAATAATAGGGATGAAAACAACAAGATAAACATGGATGGAAAGGGGAGAAGACTCAAAGTTGAGTCTTATGTGTCAACTACGTATCAGTCAAATCCTACCCGGTCTACCTAAGTTTAGTTTGTTGGAATTGTAGAGGCTACCCTTGGAGGAGGGGACCTAGGTTAGGGCCTATTGCGGAAGGTAGAGATGTAATTTATCACACGAAAACTCATGAACATGATGGTTGCAAAACTGCTACGCTTGAAGGTTATTTAAATTTAGCAGTTTGGAACAAGGTAGAAGAAAATGGCAAAGGGTATGGGGGAATACTAGTTTTAGTGAAAGAAAAAGAAGGCCATCACATTAAGTTGATGAAAGAAGATGAAAATAAACAATATTCATGGTTCAAAATATCATAGAATGAGAATCACATAAGAATTACAACATGTTATTTTGCCCCTCAAGTCTCAAAAACTTACAAAAATAAGGGGCTAGACAGCAAGGATTCGTATGCAGCTTTAAAGCAAGATATTGCCACGTACTATCAGTAGGGAGAAGTGCTTTTAGTGGGTGATTTTAATGTTAGAACAGCAAATCAACAAGCTAGTATTCTTTGTTGCAAAGAGGACCATAATCCTATTTTGCTAACTGAAGAGGAGAATTCCCAATGGGTGAGATGTTCAGAAGATGACAAAGTTAGCAATCATTTTGGAGAGAAATTTCTTACACTGTGTGGGGCTTTCAACTTAATTATTTGCAGTGGTCTGAACAGATGGAAAAGGTCTGGGAACTTCACTTGCAACACATACAATGGGGCAAGTGTTGTTGATTATGTGATTTGTTCACAAAGCTTGTTAGAAAATATAGACAAAGTTAAGATTGGAGAGCATAATTGGGACTTAAAATCAGACCATAACCCAATTTATATAAAGTTATCATGGGTAGAAGAAATGCAACATAAGAGAAAAACCCAATTCTCTTGGCAATCACTACCAAGGGGAAAAATCCTTCTAACACAAGAAAATTGTACTATCTTCAACACAATGCTGGAGAGGTTAATTCAGAAAGAGAAAAATGGTTTCCAAAGCTTCAACAATCATGAGTTAACAAATATAATTCAAAGGGCACTTGAGAAGTGCAAAAGAGAAAAAAATAGGAAATCAGAATCAAATTGTTTTCGTGTAAATGTTTGGTTTGATGAGGAATGCAAAATGGCAAGGAGAACCTTGAAAAAGACAGGCAAGGAGAAGATGAATGTAAATTTATACAAGTAGATACTAAAAAGGAAAAAAGACGAGTTCATGCAAACAAGGAGAGAAGAGTTAATATATATAGGTAAGAATAACCCAAAGATTTTCTGAGGAAATTCAACCAAGGAAGAAGCAAATCGAAAATAATATTACAGCTAATCAATGGTTTGAATATGCAAGACAACTCTATGAGAAAGAAGCACAGGCTGAGCCTCCCTTGGGCATAACACAACTACAAAGCTCTTCATGCTACAGGAGGTGGAGATTGGAATTAAGAAGCTGAAAATAGGAAAGGAAAAAGAATTGGTTGAACTTCAAGCAAAGTATCTAAAATGGGGAATGAACGCTCTTGCACCGCACATCATGGAAATATTCAACAACTGTTGTGAAACCGGCTCCAAAATGAGAAGAAAAGAGATATCAACGCCTTAGAAATAAGCCACTTCAAGGGGGAAACCTCCAATACATTACATGAATGAACAATTCTTGGATGATCTAAATTACAAAACCTCCTTTCTATATATAGGAGTCCATGGGGCCACAATGTAATCTTAGTGGGGCCACAATGTAATCCTAGCCGACCTAAAAATAATAATTTAAGGGCACAATAATAACAATATGGGGTTTACAGGGGTACAATAATAACAATAAGGGAGTTACACTAAAAATAATAAGGGACTATAATAGTAATATAGGGACCTAACATGCCCCTCTCCTTAAAAAAAGTGTTGTCCTTAACGCTTGAGTAGCTTTGGGTGCTTCTGTATAAAATTCTCATCCTCCCATGTAGAATATTCAGTGGGTAAGTTCTTCCACTTGATGAGATACTCTGAAATTGATCGATTTCGTAGTTGTCGAGTTCTTGTTTCCGTGACCGATTCAGGTTCCATTATGATTTTTCCTTCCTCGTCAAGTTCTGGAAATATTGTTTGAACTGGAATATTTTCACCTATAACATTCTTTAAGAACTGGAAAAATGGATGCACTCGTGAAGAAGCAGGAAGCTCCAATTTGTATGCCATAGTACCAATCTTTTGCAACACCTTGTAAGGACCATATTACTTTGGCGATAATTTATTATCCTTCTTAGCTTGCTCGAGGGACATTTGTTTGTATGGTTGTAGTCGTAAAAATACCCAGTCTCCTACATCAAAATTTCTCTCGCCATGATGTTGATTTGCCTGTTATTTCATTCGATTTTTTTCCAAATTCAGGTTATCCTTTAAGAGCTGGAGAACTTCTTGTTGATGCTCGATGTGATCTTCCACTGCTTGAACCTTCGAATTTTCTCTTAAAAATGATGTCATGGACGATGGATGATATCCATAAAGTGCCATAAATGGGGTCATTTTTGCTGCAGTATGGAAGGAAGTGTTATACCACCATTCAACGAGAGGTAACCACTTGACCCATTATGTTTGTTTATCAGATACAAAACAACAAAGATATCCTTCCAAACATTTATTTACTATCTTAGTTTGACCATCGGATTGAGGATGATAAGATGAGCTATGAGCTAATTGAGTACCCAAACAAGAAAATAACTCCGTCCAAAAATTTCTAGTAAAAATGGGATCCCTGTCGCTCACAATAACCCTTGGGTTCCCATGTAGTTTTTGAATTGTGTCCATAAATGTAGTAGCAACTATACACGCTTTAAATGGATGAGATAATGCACAAAATTGTGCATATTTGGTAAATCTATCAACTACCACCATGATGACACTCCTTCATTCAGACTTAGGTAAACCTGTGATAAAATCCACTGAAATATCCTCCCAACATTGACTTGGAATGGATAAAAGTTGTAGAAGACCCAGTGTCTTAAGTGTCTCAACTTTATTATGCTGGAAAACAAAACATTCTGCCACAAAATTTTGAATATCAAATTTAAGAGCCATTCTCAAAAATTATTTCTTCACCCTGTGGTAAGTGTTCAAAAATCCCGAGTGTCTTCCTAAAGGAGAAGTGTGCAAATCCAAAATAATCTTTTGTTTTAGTTGGGAATTATTACAAAGATATATGCGATCTTTTTACCATAATGAATTATTTTTCCAACTAAATGTATCAGATGTACTAGGATCTTGCTTCAACTTTTGAATGAGTGTCCACACTTCTTCGTCCTTCTTCCATTCATCCCTTGCTTCGGTTATCCAATCTAGTTGGATAATAGAAATTGCACAAAGCAATTCTTCCACCTCTTCATCCTTTCTTGAGAGTGCATCTGCAGCAACATTTAGCTTCCCTTTTTTGTAGATGATTTCAAAGTCATAACCCAACATCTTTGTGACCCATTTTTTATTCTCTTTTGAAGATAGTCTTTGTTCCAAAAAGCGTTTAAGACTATCATGATCAGTTTTTACCTTGAAGTATCTTACAGTTAGGTAAGGTCACCATTTTTTTAGTGCATGCAGTATTGATAACATTTCCTTCTCATAAATAGCTTTCTGTAAATAATTTCATTTGATTGGATGACCTTAAAAACCAACAGGTCTTCCTTTTTGCATTAAAACAACATCAATTCCATTTCCAAAGGCATCACATTCCACAATAAAGGTTTTTGTGACGTTTGGTGTAGCTAAGACCAGTGCTAGGCACATTGACTATTTAAGATGTTAAAAGGCCTTAGTTGCTTGAGTCCATACAAATGCATATTTCTTCAATAATGTTGTTAGAGGTGTTGCTATTCTCCCATAATTCTTAACAAACTTGTGATGACCACCATTAACCAAATCCTGTGCCTGCTTTATGGTTGTGGGGGATTTCCATTCCTTAATGGCTTTAATTTTGTTAGGGTCTACTTTAACACCCTCGTGAGATACAATATGACCCAGATATTCCACCTCTTGTACTCCAAAGAAAAATTTGGATTTTTTTGCATATAATTGTTTCTCCTGCAATAGTTTGAGCACCCTATCAACATGTTGAACATGATCCTTCCAAGACCTGTCGTAGATTATTATATCATCAAAAATACTAGCACAAATTTTCTAAGGAAGGGTTTGAAAATGGAATTCATCAACCCTTGAAATGTAGAAGGTGCATTGGTAAGGCCAAAAGGCATGACCAAAAATTCATAATGACCCTCATGAGTTCAAAATGCTGTTTTCGGAATATCTTCAGTCTTCTTTCAGTCTTCAGTATTCGACAACACTACCAACCTAGATTGCCTTGGTCTTTGTGCCAGTCAACTTGGCCTCAAGAAATCATATTTTTGCAGGTCAAAACATGAAATTAAACTCAGTCAAACTGTAGTCAAATTGTCCAGCTGAAAATTCTACGCAAAAAAGTCAAAATTGCCTCCAAGATCCTCGCACATGTGAAGAGGAAAGAGGTGCCTTTTAACCTGTACGAACCAAACAAATGAAGAGAGAGAAGAAGGATGTGTTGTATATCCAAATGAGGCATGAGGGAACTTGTATTTATTATATGCAACTTTGGAGGAGCAATTTGTTCTTAGGCTGACCTTGACAATTTGTGCAACTATGGGCTTGACCTCAAAAATCCACTTTTCCTTATCTAAATCGAGTGCTTCGAAAGTCAATTTTGGTCCTAATTTGTCACTAAGCTTCCAAATTAACACTCAGCTTGGGAGAAATTCCAACCGAATCATGTGATCATCATATGTATCTCGTCATCATGTCATGTACATCTCTGCTCATCTTTGCCTATCTCTGATCATCTCATGTTGAACATCCTTGAATCTAAAGAAGAAGAATTGCTACAAGGGAGCTCCAGCTACCACCCTGTCTCTATCACCATTGGGGAGACTCTGCTACCACCCAGAATCATCATCATCATCGAGGAGCCATAGCTACCACCCAGAACTAAAGACAATAGGTGAGACCAACCTACCCCAAGCGTAGGGATCACAACCTATCCCAAAGTCCCTGACAATGGGTGAGATCAACTTGCCTAAGGTAAGGATCAATCATCACACTCTACCTTATTATCCCTGATCATCCATCTTAACCCTGAAGAGTTAAATGGTAGAACACTTGCATCCACCAACTTGGGAAATTCCACCTACTGCAAGGGGTAGGGATCACACTCTGTCCCAAGTCCCTCAACCCATTGGGTAGATGGGAGAGGTTATCCCATAGAGTGGGCAGGACGTTAACTGGGGCATACTCTGACTAGGGGAGATCCCAGGTCTCAACATCCTATTGGTCAAAGGTCTCTCATCCCCATGAGCCCTATAGCTCCATTTCTCACACTAGGAGCTCAACCAGGGGGGGGAAGAGCACTGCTCAGTGTTCTTGATCAGCCCGGACCCTTATTCGAAAGTGTCATCTCAACTAGTCCAAGTTGCTCTCTAAAGACCAAGAATTTCCCTTTCAGCAAAGCCTTGGTGAGGATATCGGCTATCTGCTAATTTTTCAAAATGTGGAGGAGTCTCACGGCTCCTCTCTGCACCATGTCACAGATGTAATGATATCTAATCTCGATATGCTTGGACTTGTCATGAAACACAAGATTCTCTAACAAATGAATCCCACTCTTGTTGTCGCAATAAATGATTGTCATGTCCAGAACCTCCTCAAATAGCTCTCCAAAGAGCTTCCTCAACCAAACTGCTTCACAACTCACCAGGCTAGCTACAATATACTCGGCCTCATCAGTGCTAAGGGCTACGGATTTATGCTTCCTGCTCATCCACGATATCATGGTGTATCCCAAACTAAAACAGCATCTGAAAGTACTCTTCTTGTCAACGACACTACCAACCCAATCTGCATCTGTATATCCATGTAGTTTAACATCTCCAACAGCATATCTCAATCCAAGGTTAATAGTCCCATGTAGGTATCTCAAAACATGCTTGGAAACGACCCAATATACGTGGTGAGGCTCGGTCATAAACTAGCTCAAAGTGTTAACTACGAAGCATATGTCAGGCAAGTGTTTACAAGAAACATCAGAGCACCAACCAATTGTCTATACTCAGAGGGGTTTGCTAGGTCCAGTCCAGTGACCTCTCCACACAGCTTCTTGAAATTCATCTCCATAAGTGTAGGCAAGGATTTTCACTCATCCATGCCAAATATTCCCAACAATTTTACAACATATTTTCCTTGCGAAAGGAAAATCTCGCCAGGCTTTTGCCATACTTCTAGTCCCAGGAAATAGTGCATCAAACCAAGGTCTTCCATCTCGAATTCGGAAGCCAACTTCCTCTTACATTCTAGAATGAGAAGGTCTGCACCTATCAAGAATAAGTCATCAACATATATACCAAGATGAGAGGCATACCTTGGATCGTTCGGAAGTACAACTTTGGATCATCATTGCTCCTTGTGAATCCCAGGTTCATCAAGTAACTGTCGATACAAGCATACCACACACGAGGGGCTTGCTTTAATTCATAGAGAGCTTTCTTCAATTGGGATGCATGGGTCTTCCTGTCATGAACTTCAAATCCTGGAGGTTGTTCAACATAAACTTCTTCTTGAAGAAAACCATGTAAGAAAGTTGTTTTCACATCCATTTCATTAAGAGTCCATCCCTAACTTGGAGCAAGGGCTATTATCGAACGAATGGTTGTATATCGAGCCATCGGAGCAAATATATCATCGTAATATTCTCCCTCTTTTTGGGAGAATACACGGGCTATGAACCTTGCTTTGTATTTTTCAATGCTTTCATCAACCCCATGCTTGATCTTATAGATCCATTTGGAGGTTACCACATCCCATACGTCATTTTTCATAATTGACTCATATTCTTCGGCCATTTTATCCTTCTAGACTTGTTCATTTACGGCTTCTTAAAAGGTACTAGGTTCAACTTGAATCATATTACTCATAGCTACAACATATTCTTGGTACTTGCATGGCTTCTTGCTTTCCTTGGAAGTTCCACGAGCAGCGGCATGTTTCTCGGCATCTTGTAGTGTCTCCTTGAGACAAAGTGGTCTTTTCCTCGCAGGGGGGTCACATGGAGGAGAATCCAAAGGGCGCATAGACTCCATGGGATCATCAATGATGTCCTTATCAAATTTAGCACAGAAGGACCTTCTAGAATATCCATATCATCACTCTTGTCTTCATGAGGAGGAGGCAGAGGGAGGTCCCTTGCTTTTCTAAGGGCAGCATCTTCATCGAATGTTACATCCTGCTATTTTCAACCTTCCTTTGAACAAAAACATATATCTTAAAATCTTTAGAATCTTCACTATATCCAACAAACATATCTTTTCTTCCTGTAGCTTCTAGCTAGTTTCTTTTGTCCTTCGGCACATATGGAAATACACGGGGCAACTAAAAATTAAGAGATGACCAATATCGAGCTTGACACCAATGAATATTTCCTTGGGGTCTTGTTGCCCAAAGCTTGATGAGGCAATCTATTTTGAACATATATTGTTGTGTTTGTTGCTTCAACCGAAAGGAACTTTGGCAACTTTTGATCATGGAGCATGGCTCACGCAGCTTCTACAATGGACCTGTTCTTTCTCTCAACCACTCCATTTTGTTTGGGAGTGTGGGGCACAATGGTTTCCTTCTTAATTCCTTCCTTCTTGCAAAAGTCTATAAATTCATTTGAAATGTATTCCCTATCAATGTCGAACCTGGAAATATTTATTTTCTTCGCTGTATGATTTTCAACCAAAGCCTTGAACTCCTAGAATATTTCGAATGCCTCATCCTTGTGCTTCAAATAGTATATCCATGTCTTCCTTGAGAAATCGTCGATGAAGTTGATGTAATAAAGATGACCCCCAAGTGAATGCATGGACATTGGACCACATATATCAAAATGAATGAGATGAAGGATGTATTTCGTCTTATTGTCGCTAGAGGGGAATGGTCCCCTTGTCTTCTTTCCACTGGCACACCCAGGGCATGCTCCATCATGTTGATCTTGAACATCGGGATAACAGAGACCAACTTCTTCAATTTTGGAAGTGCATCATAATGTAGATGGGCCAGCCTCCGATGCAACAGCTCACTTTGATGATTTTCATTATGGACCATAGCTAGAAGGGGTCTTCTAGTGACTCTATAGAGTCCTTCAAACCTAGATTCCAATGTGAAGGCATTTCTCGTATAGGATCCAACAGGCCAAGTGAGTACTTTTCCTTTGATGAACGCAAGCCTCATCCCTTTATCCTCCAAGGAAAATATCAATACCAAATTCTTCTTCAATCCCGGCACATACATCGCATCATGAAGCAAAACAGATTCCCAAGGGTCCAAATGAAATTTGACAGAACCAAAGCCCTTTACGAGTTGAGTGGTATTGTCACCAAGAATAATGTTCAAATCGGTCTCCCTATCTACCAAATTAGAGAGAACTTCCATATATACAGAGAAGTGATGAGAGACCCCAGTATCAACCAACCAACTATCCCAATAATTTGAAGGAGATGAACTAGATAATGTGGAAATAAGAATATATTCAAATTGATTAGTAGCATTACTTTCATACCTGGAGTTCCTTGACCTCTTTGGTGGACGATAGTTATCTTCATGATCATCGGGAGAGTCTCTTATTCTTTCATTCCTTATTCCACTTCTTTTATCATCTCTTCTTTCATTTGACCTATTGTTGTTGAAGCCACGATTATTGTTGTAGGACCTTGAAGAATTTCTTCTTGGAGCATCTCTCATTTCTGGACAATCTCAGGCATAATGACCCTTTCGATGACAATTGTAACATTCAACATCTCTATATTTCCTTCTTGAATATTTGGAATCTTGATTGGATTGAGGTCTTCTTGATTTAGATGGCTTTCCTTTCTTTTTTTCACGTTGTTCTTCTTCCCTTGAGCAGCGAAGGCAGTGGGCTCTCCTTCATTTGGCCTCTGAATTCTTCCTCTAGATATCATCAATCTTTCCTCTTGATTGCATAGAGCAAGTAGCTCATCAAAAGAAGGGATCCTTTCCCTATTGTTGATAGAATTAATGAACATATCCCATGATGAAGGAAGACCAATAAGGGCAGTCATCACCAATTCCCTATCAAGATTGATTTCTTGAGCAGTACGGAGTTGGTCCCTGATCTTAGTATTTCTTATGAAAAATGATTGCAAGGTTTCTCCCTTATGCAACTTAGATTCCTTGAGTTGGTTTTTCAATTCCATTATATTACTCAAATTGTTTACCTCATACATGCCCACAATTTTATCATACATTTCTTTGGAAGTCTTCAAGGACGAAATATAAACAAGTAAATGATCTCTTAAAGAAACAATAACGATCTTCTTTGGTTTAATCTCACCTTTCTTATACTTGGACTTGACAGCTTGAGAAGCATTTTATGGTAATGTAGGTGACATTGACATTGGTCTTCCATGCTGCAAAGCCAGATGAGTCAGCTATCTTTTCAGTATCCTTGAAATAAGATATAGACATTTTTATCAAAAGATTTTTCCCTTTCAATTAGTTGCTTAGAAGATGGATGCTCTTGCTCTATGTTTCTTGGGCTTGTCTTTAACTTGGCTTTGATACCATGTTAATTTTTCATTAATTGTTCTATGTTGCAGCTATTACTTCAACAATATCCAAAAGCATCCAATATAACAATTTCCACTTATTTAATTTAACCAATGACAGTAGAGCAATAGTAGATAAAACAATTATACAAATGCACAATGAAATATAGCCAAGAGACGAGGCACAATATTTGGTCAATGACCAGGGAAAAACCCCACAATGGGGAAAACCCTTTGCAAATCTTCTTCTATTAGATTGTCTTCAAATGTTTAGCAGAGAAAGTACAACATCCAAGAGTCAAAGTCAACCTTTGACTAGCCAATATCCAAAACCAATATCCAATATCCAATCAAGTCACAATGCCATGTTATTTTCCAAGTTAAAGAGAGTCAAAAAAAGTCAATTGTAATTATGTCCAAGTCAACAGCAGTGAAGTCATCCCTAAGCAGTCAAAAATCAAAACAACCCTTTAGTAGCTCGGTCAACATCAGTCAAACTTGACCTCAAATGTTGGTCAAAGTCAACACAAAACAGTCCTCAAAACATCAATCAAACTCGACCAAAGGAGAGAGAAAGTCTGTTGTCATAGTCTGTAATTTTCTGCAGTCAAACCAAAAAGTCAACGCTAGTCAAACTACCCAAATTGCCTCGATTTTTCTTCGAGTCAACTTGGCCTCAAGATTCAAGAAATCAGATTTTTACAAGACAAAGCAGGTCAAAACATGAAGTCAAACTATCCAGCTGATGTGTGAAGAGAAAAGAGTTTCCTTTTAACCTATACGAACCAAACAAATGAAGAGAGAAGAAGGATGTGATGTGATGTCCAAATGAGGCATGAGGGCACCTGTATTTATATGTAACTTTGGAGGAGAAATTTGTCCTTAGGTCGACCTTGACAATTTGTGCCACTGTGGGCTTGACCTCAAAAATCCACTTTTCCTCGTCCAAATTGAGTGCTTCAAAAGTCAATTTTGGTCCTCTCGAAAAGAGCAATTCAATGCAATGGTTGGAATTTGTCACTGAGCTGCCAAATTAACAGTCACGAGTCTCTGCATTGAAATCACCTAGTAGAATGACCTTTCCTAAAAGCCACAAATCCATACTTGTTAGATACAATGCAAAAATAAAGGGGTTTCACTTATATGACCCATCCATCAATGATGTAATCATCTAGAAGAATATCACTTTCAAAGAAAAACCCTCTTCATCATGTTTATCCTTATTTCTTCTCATTTTTCTATTGTTTCTTCTAATAATTTATATGTGCCTCACCCATATACTAAATAGATTGATAGGGTGGTTGAAGAACATTTTATTAATGTTCCCACAACATCTACATCTCCTTTTAGAGAATGAGTTATATCATCCCAGGTGGTTTACAAAGACTCTTGATCCTACAATGTCATGATGCTTGGATTCCTCTTGACAAAAGAAAAAAGGCAACTTTTGTTCTTATGGTAAAAGTTATGGCTACTTGTGATCATCAATGTTATCATTATGAAGATGCTCAAGATAAACCATAATGAGAGGATGTCATATGTGACAATAAATCTAGTACACCAATTAAATATCTAAAATATTTGGAACAATGTAAAGAAATCCATTTAGGATAAAATAATATATATTGAATAAATGTAAAAGAAAATTATATAATCAAACTACAAATGAGACCCATATATATATATATATATATATATATATATATATATATATATATATATATATATATATATATATATATAAGCGAGGGTGCATTTTCATTAAGAAGTCTCTTCATAAATTATTAAGTATTATTATTTATTTATTTATTTATATTTAAATACATTTATATTTATCATGATGCCTTCCCCTTTAGAAATGCTTTGTCCTCAAAGCAGATTTTAAGAAAAAAAAAGTTCAAGTCTTTGCTCTAGCCTTTAATGTCTTCATGTGATTCTTAGTCTAGAGGTTTTCATGGTTGATGATACAAGACGATATGCACTTCTAATTTCAGTGCATAATTGTCGAACTATAAAAGGATCTGACCATCCTAATTTGATCCTCTGTGGAACATTCCACTTATATGATACCTAATATGAATTGTTATTATAAGGCTAAATGATATTGGTATCAATATTCTTCGAAAGATAGGTCAGTTGTTTCAATCCTGAGTGATATTCATTGTTGATACACTAATTGGTTAAAATGCGTGCTCTTATGATAAAGATGTCAATAAGGTGTCTTTGTTTACCTTATTGTTCTTGTAGCATTTTCTTAGTTTGCTTTTAGTATGATTTCTTCTTCATGCCTTGATTTTGCATTGTTGATTGCTGAATTTTTATTAGGAAGTACACTTGAATTTTTATGAGGAAGTACATTTGAATATTTATTAGGAAGTAGGGTCACCTTTGAGATATGGTTAAAGTCCTTTGTAGAGTGCTTGTATTGCATGATTCCTTTAAAATGTATTTTTAAAATGTAGTTAGATGGGTCCACTTTGTGATAGAAAGACTGGAGTTGAAGTAATGAAAAGCCCTTCTACCTAAATGTGACCAAGGATCTTTATGATGAGGTAAGCCACATTACTCACATTTTCCTTGCTTGAACAAATGGGGGGTTGAAGGATCCCGATGCATGTTGGTTGAGGAGATGCCAATCCATATCTAAACGGCATTCTTCTTTTAAAAGCAAAGTTTGGGATTGGCCTTCGCTTCAACAAGTGTTGGCTGTGAATAATGAGTTTCATTTTTAGGCTGAATATCACCTCTTCATCAATGCCCTGCTCCTTTGGAAAGGCCCTTTCCTGGGTGATGTTTGGATGGTACAGGGTTGTCGCAAATCATTATAGGATTCCATCCAATTGATTGCTACAGAATTTGTGTAGAACTAAGTTGCACGAAGCGCCGAACGTTTCGGAGTTTCTGAAACGAGTACGTTTAGAAACGTCACCTTCCAAAAATGGAAATGTTGGCCAAAACATCATATACGTTTATATATACGAAAACAAATTTATAAATAAGTGAATGACACATTATCTTGCAAGAAAAAAGGGAATAAGACCCATAGATGAAAATTTAAAAGGAAAACCAAGTCCATATTAACTCTCACAGATGATTACATGATCGTGAAGTTTCGGTCAAGTTCCAGCCAAGTTTTGGAGTTTCGGGTACATGTATGTCCCGAAATACCAAGTTCCTGGAAGTTTCGTGCAACATGGAGCATGGGACATAGGCCCTGAGACCTCGGAGCGGCCGTGGCCCTCGAGATCGAGAGCCACGGCCGCGAACCCTATCTGTGCGAAGTGTATAGCGGTGTTTTGGAAGGTCCAGCTGATGTCGTTACCATAGCCGTGGATCATGCATATCAGTGCCCTGGAAGGGCCGCGGCCGTCGCCTGGCAGCCATGTGCGAGTGAAATAATTCAGACCTCGGTGGGATTTGAAGAAGGATTGGGAGCCCTTAATGCCCTTCAGTCTGTACACCTCCAACTCGCTGATTTCTCCCCATGGCGTCGTCGGGCACGCCATCGGAGTATTATCCGATGAATGCAATTGTGATTGTAATTGTAGCGACGTGTCACGAACCCTGCACGCTTTTTTAACTCCCTCGGTTTACCGTGAAAAATTGAAAGACGAAAAACAGTAAAGCTGCAAATTCATTGACCCTCCTCGGCTTTATTGTGAAAACTTTGAGAATCGAAATTGTCAGTCAATTGATCTAACCATTACGTCGGGTCACACTGAAAATTTTGAAAATCGAAATGGCCAATCAATTGATCCCAAATACAGATGTCACAATGCACCGCAAAATATCCCACATGCAAGTTATACCAATTGAAATCGTGATTTATACAATGAAGTTTAATTTAGCTTTTAATTTTAGAAATTCACTTTTTTAACACGTAAGCTACTACATTGGGCCCACCGTGGGAATTTGACCCCTAAAATGGAATGGGATTGATCAGATTTGGCCTTCCCGAGAGTTTGGCTCCTAAATGGAATGTATTAATCAGCATTTGGCCTTCAAATGGGATTTGGTACTCCATTTTAATTGGTATTGAGTTAGATTGATTGTGTTGTAGGTGGTTTTTAAAGGGGATCTTGGTGCTTGAGTGGTATTGATTTATTTTGTTAGGCTACTTGTATCTAAATAGAATTGTTTTGCATGTGGTTTTTAAAGGGATTTGGTTTGGTATTTGGTTTAAAAATTGAATAACGATTTGCAGAGGCTTAATCGGTGGTTAAACTTCAAACACTTCAGAAGTATCAAAACAGCGTAGAAGTGTTTCGAGTTTCTGTGGTCAAAATACGACTTCATTTAGCTATATTGAAGTGTAAATGGGGACGGTTGCAGGTTTTTTAACCACAATTCAGTTCCTTGTGAAGAAATCACTAAATTGAGGGCCTGCTATCACTGTTTTGAGGCCTCAGTTCAAAATGAAAGGTTTTTTTCAGTACATTTTTGGAAACATACCTTGAATGAGCTACTAGGGACGTGCACTATGGTTTTTCAAGATTTTTGAGACTAAATTTCACGATTCCCTTGTTCTTGAAACCAGATCAAGTAAAACTAGGGTTTCAAGGGTTTGATTTCGGAATATAATAGAAATGTGTTCAAACCTGATAACGGGACAAGAAACTTCAGAACCCGTGGAAACAAATGATATAGGGCAAGTGAAAAATGCTTCATCAGCCAAAGCTAGGAAGTGGGTTTGGGTCAATGCCAAACAGTATCAGGGCATTCTAAAACGAAGACTAGCTCGTCTAAAATGGGAGCAAACAAGGAAAAAAAGGTCTCAAAGGGAAAGTATTTGAGTCCTTCGAAATAAACAATATACAAACAAGTCCTCTTTACAAGCATGTGACAACAACAGGTCCAAAGGAGAAAGAAAATTCATTGACAATTCAGCCTTCTATACAAGGAAAATTTATTTTAAATTTTAGAAAACTTGGCGAATCTTATGAGTCGCTAATATGCAGACTGCAAAATTTTTTGTGATATTTTTATAAATATATCCAAATTTCTAATGAATTTGTATTGTCTCTATAAAATTTTGGCAATTTTTAGGATAAGATAATTTTATAGTATAAAATTTGGGCAAATCACTTTTAGAAAAAAATGGAAATTATTATTGCTAAATTAAGGACTAATTCTCAACTTCGTTGTGAAACAAGGCATTGAAAAGGCAAAAAGAAATGTGGGAGGAAAGAGTGTGTAATTTTTGCTCTTCCGAAAAAATGGAAATAGAAAAGCATTTCATTTTAGAATGTGAGGACTTCAAAGACAACAGAGGAAATTATGAAGATATTATGGTAGCTAGCTCTTAGGATAATCTATTCAGCGAAGAGTTGTCGAGAAGCTAGGAGCGTTTATTGTAAGAATCCACGGGAAAAGGGTCGAATACAAGAGTCAGATGGAGAAGCAATCAGTCCCATAGGCTATTTTTAGCCTCATAGACGTTAAAACTAATTTATTTCTTTCTTTCTTTGGTCTTTAAATGGGATTTGGTTTTATATTTGGTCTTTAAATAGGATGCATTTGGTTTTTAAAAGGGATTGCCTAACATTTGATTTTTAAAGTAAATTGATTTGCATTTGGTTCCCAAATGTGATTGCTATGTATTTAGCCTTCAAAAGGGATTTGCTGCATTTAGCCCTCAAAATCGATTTGTTGCATTTGACCCTTAAACAACATTTGTCCTAGCATTTGGCATTTTAAGTAAATTAGTCCACCTCAAAGTGAAGTGATCTGCAATTCAAGGTCACATACTTTGGATTGATTTGCATTTCATCATCTAATGGGGGATTTGATTCAACATGTAGCTTTCAAAAGGGATTGGTCTAATGTTGGCCCTCAAAGAGGATTTCATCTAGCATTTAGCCCTTATAGTAAATTAATCTATTTTAAAATAATTTGATATGTAGTTCAATGTCAAACACTTTCCTTCCATCACATATTTTGGTCCTTAGAGGGGATTTAACCCAACATTTGGCCCTTAAATTAAATTGCTAACAAAAGGGATTTGCTTTGGCATTTGGCCATTCAAGTATATTGATTTGCAGTTCAAAGTCAAATACTTTCCTTCCATCACACATTTTGATAATAAAAGAGTAAATTGATTTGTACAATTTGACTATGTGACGCCTCTCACTCGACCCCTCGATTATAAATGAATATGTACATAGTCGAGGTCTCCTTTACAAGTCGATATGCTTATGTGCATGTGTTTATATATTTTGGGGCTAGAGACCCTAGTTTTATAAACATAACATTGCATACACATTAATAAAATACATCACCATTACAAACTAAGCGAGGCAAAAAGTGTACAAGGGCCTAAAATCCATGATTGTGAAAAGGTGGCTTGTATGGCTTAGTAATTATTAAAAGTGCATGTGTTTTAACTTAAGTCCATAAAGTGATTTTAAAAAGGTGACATGTGTCAAGAGGGTGATATGTACATAAAAGTGAGGGTGTTAGTGTTGTGGAACGCACATTCTACATCATCTGACTATGGGAAAAGGGATTGGACGCCCTATATGGGAAATAGGGGATGACCCTGTTACATGTAAAAGAAAGGGCACAAGTTCCTCGATGTTAGTTCAAAGAGGTACCTAGTGACCCATGAGGCAGTAGGAACTCCCGAAAACCATAGGGCTTTGGGACATCCATGGCTAAGTGAGTTGGGCACCCTGGAGGTAGTTTCGCATCTCAAGGGACTACAAGTGAAGAGAAGGGGGTGCACTACTTTGATTGTGGCACTAACGAGGGATGTGAGGCTATTGGTTTGAAGTTTTTGGGTTTTCTATCTTGACCTAGTTATGTATGGTACTCGTATGTCCCACTACTTGCATCTAAATATGATTATTTTGAGTGTCGTTTTTAAAGGGGATTTGGTTTGCCAATTGGTCTTTAAGAAGAATGCATTTTGTCTTTAAAGGGGATTTGGTTTTCTATTTCGTCTTCAAACATGACGCATTTTGTTTTTTAAAGGGATTTAGTCTAACATTTGATTTTTATAGTACATATTTGCATTTGGTTCCGAAATTTGATTGTTATGCATTTAGCCTTCAAAAGGGATTTGCTCCATTTAGCCCTCAAAAGGGATTTTCCGCATTTAACCCTCAAAAGGGATTTGTTGCATTTGACCCTTATTGATTTGCATTTGGCCCTTAAACAAGATTTGCTCTCGCATTTGGCCTTTAAAGTAAAATAATCCACCTCAAAGTGAATTGATCCGCAATTCAAGGTCAAATACTTTGGATTGATTTACATCTCATCCTCAAATGGGATTTGGTTCAACATTTAGCTTTCAAGAGGGATTTGGTCTAGTGTTTGGCCCTCAACCAAGATTTCATCTAGCATTTAGCCCTTATAGTAAATTAATCTATTTTAAAATAATTTGATATGTAGTTCAATGTCAAACACTTTCCTTCCATCACATATTTTGGCCCTTAAAGGGTATTTGACTCAACATTTGGTTCTTAAAGTAAATTAGCCATCAAATGGGATTTGTTTTGACATTTGGCTAATGAAGTAAATTGATTTGGAGTTCAAGGTCATATATTTTCCTTCCATCACGCATTTTGATATTAAAAGAGTAAATTGATTTGTACATTGTGCTATGTAACTGTAATATCCCTCCTAAAAATTCCATGTAATAAAAGTTAAAAAAAATAATAACCACGGTTGGTGGGACACTTATTCCAGGCTGAATGTTGGGCAAAATATCCTAGTGGATGTTCCTTTGGTTTATTATGGCTAAGGAAATTGGCAAAGGCAAAATGGATTTTTTGGCACATTTATTTACAAAAATAATGGAAATTGGGAGAAAAGGGAGACGAAAGGTCACAGGTTGCATGTGAGGAGGAAAATGAATAAAAAAGAGGTCTCTTCTATAAAAAATCTTATGAGGATCAGTTGTTACCTTTTGTCAGTGCAATTTTTGGAGCTCTCTCATTATTATCTCTCTCCCTCTCACTCACTCTTGGACACTTAGAGTTTTTGGAGCAATTTTACATAGGACCAAGAAAGGCAAGAAATCTAGAAAAAGGAGGAAGCAAGCAAGGAGGAGCAGGAATCAAGAAGATACAACAGGATTCTTGGCAGGTATTGATTTGCATGTGTATTTTCCTTGCTAGATCTGGTATGCATGGTATTGCATGTGGTTATTTTCTGTCTTGGCATGGGTGTTTCCAGGTGTGACAATGTTTTTAGCCTAGCCTTGCCATTTCCAAATAACCATGGTGTTGTGGAGTTCCATGTTTTGGTTAACAGTATTATCGAATGGCTTTAAAGCTGAGTGGGGTGGATCTTTGAATTATATAACACATGGTCTAGTAACCCCTGAACCGAACTGTGGGTTGTGGTAAATCTGGATAATTTGTTGCCTCTATAGGCCTAGGAATCCTTGACCGGTGAATGGCGGGATATACGGTAAGCCTAAAGGTGGTTTTCTCTCTATTCAGACCTAGGAATCCTTGGTTTGGGATAGACGGTAAATCCTTGAGAGTATGTCTCGATTAGGGCCTAGTGATACTTGATTCAGACTGTGGGTTGCGGTAAATCCTTAGAGACTAAGAGATAGGAAAATTCCTCACGGTTTAGGCGGAGAGAATCCAATGATATCCATGATTGTGTTAGCCTAGTGATCAAGTGTAGATCACGGTAAAGCCGGTTATGACATGTTTATTGTGTTGGCTTAGTGATCCGGGATGGATCACAGTAAAGCCTGATTTCTATTGATGAGGGTGAGGTGGTTTAGCCTCGGGATGCCCTGGTTGGTTTTCAGTTGGAGTCCCACATTCATGCTTGGAATGTGGCATGGGGGTGATTGGCTGAAGAGAGATTTGGCTCAACCAATCTATGGTAAGGTGGAA
Source organism: Pinus albicaulis (assembly GCA_034641835.2). Taxonomy (NCBI): domain Eukaryota; kingdom Viridiplantae; phylum Streptophyta; class Pinopsida; order Pinales; family Pinaceae; genus Pinus; species Pinus albicaulis. The sequence goes on along the minus strand of CM076580.1, from coordinate 310,403,624 downwards.
CATGGAAGTTCCATCTCCGGTTTGTTTTTACATGCATTAATGAAGAGCTCATTCCTTTGGCACTTGGTATGCAAATGTATTGGTCATTATGTGGATTCTATTGCTATTGTATCCATGGTATTTATGTTGTTATTATGCTGGTTATAAGCATGTATTTTATCAATGATGATGTATGGCTCTATCCATGTTTTTACTTGTGAATGAATGCACAATGGATCTACAGTCAAATAGATTTTATTACAACTAATGATGTAAGGGAGCAATGCTTCTTAGCAATTCTTAGATAAGTATGAGAGCCATATGTTTAAATATGTTGTTTACACCTGTAGATGCAATGTTTGTGACATGTTTGAAAAAATGTTTGTCATGGCTAGGGGGGTCCAGATGAGTTCCTGATGATGTGATTACTTTCATACCTTTGTTTTAATGTTATTTATCATCTCCTAAAGTTTTGTGAAATTATGGGCATGACCTGGGCTTTGGGGTTGAAAAGGTGGCAGAAATCCTGGAGTTGCGGGCACAAATCTGAATAATTGAAACCTTGGCCACATGCTTGTTGTGTTGTGCCTGCAGCTATAGGATCCCAACCACTACCTTGCCTTGGCATGCCTGCGGCTATGGTCCAAAAGGGTCAAAAATTTAGTCTCCCTCAAGGGTTAAGGGTCTGGAAGGTTGGGTTACCTTCTTGGGATGTTGTTGATGATGTGTAAGGTGTGTTTGTCTTGTTTCTGTTGGTTCCACTTCCTTAAGGTCATACAGGAAGTTGAATCTCATATTAGTAGCCTTTCGTCACATGTTTACCCTGGTTGGTCGGTTAATTGGGTAGATGTGGGAGGAGGATGTTACATAGTGGTATCAGAGCATGGTTCAACTCTCAGACTGGATGGGCAGTGTGTTGGTCATGCTTTTCTACTGGTTGCATATGTGTTTTATATACATATGGTGTATGTGTTTGTGCATCTGTGTTGTGACGGCCATGGTCGCAGTGATTTCGCCATGGGAGGACTGATGGTGTTGTTGTCAACATGTTGTCATGTGTATATGACTGATTGTGTGTTGTTTATGCTTATGTATTGTCCAGGCACACTTGTGTACATATTGTTACATGTTGAATATGCATTTCTTGTTTGTGCTAGGTAACATATTGGTCACGTTGGTTTGTTGTCCATGTATGCTTACTTGAGTGATTTCATATGTTGAACATGCATTGGTTGGTCATGCCTGGTTACATGTCGCTTATGATGGTGTATTGTTCGTGCTTGTGATGGTGTGTGGTCAAGTTGCATTGGTATGATTATGCATTAGGTCATGTTGTGTATTTCGTATGGTCATGCATTGTTGACTGGACTCCAACTATAATGATGAGTGTGTGTTATTATACCATGTGATATGAGTTTATATGTTGTTATGATTATATATATACATGTATTACACGGATTGGTTGATCTTGCAGGATGTATCCTCCCCAAATTACACTAAGGTACATTGGTCTAATATTATTTGGTTTAGCTGACATATTATGTTTGGTAGGAAGAAATATAAACATGGATAGAAAGATGGTAGACTACAAGGACTCTCCCTATGAGTCATATGAGCAACATGGTGGGCACTCTTCTGATTTGGTAGACACATTGAGAAGCCTAAAGGAAAAAATAAGGAGTTGTAAGGCAGACAATGATAGGATCATATAGGCACAAGAGAAACAAACAGAAGTGAAAGCAATACTTCTTCAGAGCTTCTCATATTTGCAGAAACAAGGGCCATTTAGGATCAACTATGGAAAGGAGGATAGGATTAATGGAGCATATGGAAGTAGGTCTCCTAGCAGACATAGTGATAGATGGCATGTTGTTGGACACTCCGGATAACAGGGGTGATGAGTATATGTACCATTCTAGTTATGGTTCAGATAGACATCACGATCATCATCAGTATCACCCTTACAGGAGGTGCGACAGGGGGATACTTGCTTGATGAATTAAATAAAGCAAAACCACCTACTTTTGACGGAGACTTGAAGAAACCAGAAGATGCAGAGGCTTGGATACTTGGAATGAACAAATTCTTTAAGTTGCATGAATACACATAAAACATGAAGGCTAGGATTGCTATCTTCAGTTTGAAAGGTAAAGCGGACATTTAGTGGGAAGATATGAAGTGGGTCAGAGACATAAGGACAGAGGATTTGAGTTGGCATGAGTTCAAAAGGCTTTTCAGAAAGAATTATTTGTCAGAGAGGTATTACGATAGTAAGGCCAAAGAATTCTATGAGCTAAAGATGGGATCAATTACAAATGAAGAGTACAAGACAAAATTCTTGGATCTATTGAGGTATGTACCATATCTTGAGGATAAGAAAGCTAAAGTTCAATGGTTTCCCCACGAGCATTCAAATATCAGATTGAGTATGATGAGCCTCAGTTAGTTGAGGAAGTCATTGGCAAGTTGAAGAATTGCTATGAATAGTCAAAGCGCGAGAACGAGTCTCAGCAAGGATGGAAGGGAAAATACAAAGGTAAAAGTAAATGGAAGCCTAAGAGAGCAAGGCCTCAAAATGAAAACGAGAAATAAAATGTGGCACTATAAAATAATTTTAATAAAGTTGGACAGGGACATAGGCCACAACAACAACATAGATCACAACCGCGACATGGATATAATGGTACAAGACAGTTAGAGTGTTGGACATGCAGTGAAGAGCATCTTAAGAGATATTGTCCACAGAATCAGGATGGTAGGCCTAAGATATACAATACACAGGAGGCGCAGACTGTTAGGGATGTTGGGCATAAAATTCCTCGTATTTATGCAGTAGTGGACAATAGGCAGGCAAATCACTAGGCTTCTATCATTGAGATGGACACTAAGCTTTGTGATCAAGTTATTTCTATTTTGATTGACCCTGGATATAATTATAGCTATGTTGGTCCTAAATTGGTGAATAAGTGTGGTTTGAGTAAGGAAATGCATGCAAAATCTTGGTTAGTGCAGTTGGCCACAGGTACGAAGAAAATAGTTCACCATTGGGTAAGAGCTTGTGCATTTGAGTTAAATGGTATGCATACAACAGCGCACTTGAACATATTTCCATTGGTTTCATATATTATGATATTGGGTATGGATTGGTTATATCTCCACAAGACCAAGGTAGATTTCTATGACAAAGCTATTGACTGCTTGGATGACAATGGAGAACCAAGATTTTTACAGGGAGAGAAGTTCATATCAGTTAGTATGGTGACAACCATGCAAGCCAAGCGTAGTCGCAGGAAAGAGTGTGTGCTATTTTTAGTTCATATCTCTAGTGACAAAGGTAAGGAAGTTGAGGATGCAAATGTGTTGAACAAGTATCCAATTTTGCAATAGTTTCAGGATGTGTTTCCAGCAGATATTTCATATTTTCCACCTCACAAGGAGGTATACTTTTCTATTGAGTTGATGCCAGGGGTAGCTCCAGCATCAAAATCACCTTACAGGGTGAGCACACCTGGGTTGGTAGAGCTAAAGTTGTAGCTGAAATAAATGCTTGACAAGGGGTACATTATACCAAGTGTATCATAATGGGGTGCATTGGTGTTGTTTGTAAAGAAGAAGAATGGCACTCTTAGACTATGCGTTGACTACAGGAAGTTGAACAATGTGACAATCAAGAACAGGTACCCATTACCGAGGATCGATGATTTGTTTGATCAGTTGAAGGGAGCAGCAATGTTCTCTAAGATAGATTTGAGAAAAGGGTATCATTAGGTATGCATCAAAGAGCAGGGCATCTGCAAGACTGCATTCAGGACCAGGTACGGGCATTATGCGTTTGTTGTAGTTCCATTTGGTTTGACTAATGCCCCATGTACATTTATGTATTTGTTGAACAGTGTGTTGTGTCCTTATTTGGACAAGTTTTTGATTGTGTTTATTAGTGACATATTGGTATATTCTAAAAATCAGGAAGAGCATGTCGAGCATTTGGAAGCAGTGTTGAGGTTGTTGAGAGAGCATTGGTTGTATGCTAAGCTTGATAAATGCAGTTTCTTCCAGACTAAGGTACACTACTTGGGACATGTTGTCTTCAAGGAGGGCATTGTAGTAGATCCAAAGAAGATGAGGGCCATCATGGAGTGGGTAGATCCCAAGAATATATATGAGGTGATATCATGCATGGGATTGGAAAGTTACTATAGGAGTTTCATCAATAACTTCTCACAGATTGCTTATCCTATTACATCATTGCAGAGGAAAGGTAAGAAGTTTGATTAGAAAAAGGAGTGCGAGGCTAGTTTTGAGCAGTGTAAGCAGTTGTTCACACATGCTCTAGTGTTGAAGATTGTAGATCCGGATAAGGAGTTTGTAGTGTGTACAACTTCTTTCAAGAGAGGAATTGGTGGGGTCCTTATGCAAGATGGACAGGTGGTATGTTATGAGTCACGAAAAATGAATGAGAAAAAGCAGAACTATCTGGCACATGATCTCGAGCTAGCAGCGATCATTCATGCAATGAAGATGTGGAGGCACTATCTTCTTGGCAGGCGGCTTGTATTGATGAGTGACCACATTGGGTAGAGGTACCTATTTGACCAGTCGAATTTGAATGCGCGGGCATGTTAGATGGTTGGGCACGATCAACGAGTTTGAATTCAAGATGAGGTACATAAAGGGAAAGTATAGTAGGTTTGCATATGCTCTTAGCAGGAGAATACAGGTAAATCACTTAGCAATGATGAGCTCCTAAGGGACAGACTTACAGGATAAGATCTTGCAGGGGGGTTAATAGGATCACAGGTATATGGAGATTTTTCATAGGTTGCAACAAAGTATAGGTACAGGTACAAGTGTTGGTATAGGTATAGGTGCTGGCACATGTACATGTACAGGATTACGATTACCATCTCACAATATATGGATTGGTTAGATTTAGAGACAAGATATATGTATTGGACAACAACAAGCTCAAGAAGGTGATCTTGAGGGAGTTTCATGCGAAACCATACTCAGTTCACCCAAGCTACCAAAATACTTTGATTGCATTAAAGAGATTCTAATATTGGCTTAATCTAAAGAAGGATGTGGCGGAGTTTGTAGCCAGATGTTTGGATTTTCAGATTGTTAAGGAAAAGTGTAAACATCCAGGTGGACTGCTACAACCGATTACGATTCCATAATGGAAATGGTAGGTCACTTCCATTGACTTCATTATAGGTTTTCATAAGACAACTAGAAAACATGATTCCATTATGGTTGTTGTGGACAGCTTGACAAAGGTAGCACATTTCATACCAGTGAAGACTACATACTCAGCTAGTGATGTAGTATAGGTGTTCATCATAGACATAATCAGATTGCATGGTGTTCCAAAGAATATTGTGTCCGACAAGGATGCAAAGTTCACTTCCAAGTTTTGGAAGGAGTTGTTTACAGGTTTTGGCACTGATTTGGCCTTCAACACAACTTATCATCCGCAGACAAATGGACAAACTGAGAGGGTCAACATGATACTAAAGGATATGTTGAGGATTTATGTGATGCATCAGCAGTGCAAGTGGGAAGAATATCTTCCACTGGTAGAGTTCCCCTACAACATGTATCAGGAATAATTGAAGATGAGTCCATTTGAGGCTATGTATAGGTAGAGTTGCAACACTCCTATCAGTTGGAGTAATCTAGTTAACAGGGTACTAATTGGACCGGAGATGCTAGCATAAATGGAACAGGAAATGCAGGTGATCAAAAGGAACTCTAAAGTAGCGCACGATAGGTCGAAGAGTTATGCAGACACAAACAAGTTTTTCAAGGAGTTTCAGGTTGGGGATAAGGTGTACTTGCGTATCAAGCCCAAGAAGAGCTCCTTGCGGATTGGATCATGTGCCAAGTTGGCACCATGATTTTGTGGACCCTTCAGGATCATTGAGAGGATTGGACCAGTGGCATATCAACTTGCACTGCCTTCCATAGTGAAATTCCACGATGTTTTTGATATATCATTGATTAATAAGTATGTTAAAGATGTTGATCATGCAATTGACTAGTCTGTATTGCAAGTGGAACCCGATGGAGAGTTCCAGCCAGAGCCTCAATGTATATTACAAAAAAAGGTGCTCATGCTCTGGAACCGAGCAATAGAGAAATTTAAAGTGCAATGGAAGCACTTTGGGCCCACTGAAGCTACATGGGAGATGGTGGTTCAGATGCGGGCCATGTATCCTTCCTTGTTTGCCGGTTGAGGCAAAGCAGTTTTGGTGTGATGCTAGTATATGTTTTGATGTGATGTTCAGGTATATGTACATATATGTATGGATGTAAATACCGCCATGAGCTATGTTATAAAGCTCCAATAAGTAGTGTGGTGTCATGTCATTATTGTTGTCATGTTGTTATGATTTCATATTGGTTCCTTTTCAATAGGGTGATCATTGTAAATAATGCATCTGAGCTATGTTATAAATCTCCATGGGAAGTATGGTTGCTTTTCAGTGGTTTTGATGAGGTAAATGTGTTGTTGAACACCGAGGACGGTGTCCCCCAAGGAAGACACTTCTGTAATAGCCCTGGTGAAAATTCCATGTAATAAAAGTTAAAAATAATAATAACCACGGTTGTTGGGACACTTATTCCAAGTTGAATGTTGGGAAAAACATCCTAGTGGGTGTTCATTTGGTTTATTATGGATAAGGAAATTGGAAAAGGAAAAGGAAAAGGCCTTGGAAAGAAAAAATGGCATTTTTGGCACATTTATTTATGAAAATAATGGAAATTAGGAGAAAAGGGAGATGAAAGGTCACAGGTTGCATGTCAAGATGAAAATGAGGGAAAAATGGAAAAAGAATAAAATATAGGCCTTGTTAAGTCCCTATAGTAATAGTGTAGTCCTTTATTATGTTAGTGTAGCACCCCTTATTGTTATTGTTGTACCCCTGTAACCTCCATATTGTTATTATTGTGCCTTTACATTATTATTGTTAGGTTAGCTAGGATTACATTGTGGCCCCACTAGGATTATATTGTGGCCCCATGGACTCCTATATATAGAAGGAGGTTTTAGTCATTTGTAGCATCCAAGAATTGTTCATTCATGTAATGTATTGGAGGTTGCTCCCTCAAAGTGGCTTATTTCTAAGGCGTTGATATCTCTTTTCTTCTCTTTTTGGAGCTAGTTTCACAACATTTGGTATCAGAGCCTTTGGATTCTAGGGTTTCGCTGCTCCAAACAGGTCATCGTGGAAATTTTGCTATAATTTTTTTTCAACGAAGGTTCAAAGCTGAAATTTTTTTAGTATGAAGCCGAAATCCTGAGGAACATTGTCGCCAAATTTTAGAGCTTTGTTCGCAAAATTTTCGGAGATATGATCTAGGGAAGTTAGGTCTTTTTGCAGGCTCCTGAATTTAACCTAAACAGGTCATCGCAGAATTTTCACTATAACGTTTTTTCTATAAGGGTTCAGAAGCTGAAATTTTTAGAGTTTGAAGCCAAAATCTTGAGGAACATCGTCGCAAAATTTTAGAGCTTGGTTCGCAATATTTTTGGAGATATGGTTTGTGGAAGTTAGAGCTTTTTCAGGCTCCCAAATTTCATCTCAAAGAGGTGATCGTGGGAAAATCTTCATAACTCTCTCTTTGAGCATCAGATTGGAATTCTATAAAAAGTGAATGGAAGTACACAGACTGCAGTTTCTTATCTATAAATTTCAGAGCCAAAGGAGCAAACAGTGACACGTGGCAATTCGTACAAGTTCCCTCCACTGAACCAGTCCATAATTAGGTCATTGTGGGAGATTGGACATAACTTTGCCTTGAAGAATCCAAATTAAGTAAGACCTGTGGCATTTGAAAGAAGCTTCAGAGGATTACTATAGGGCCGAATTTTAGATATTGAGGATCTGCAAGTATAGAGATAAGTCAATTTCAATATCGAGCTCCTCAAAAGCAAGTAAAAGGAGTGTATTTATTTTTATATTTTTTATATTTTTTTATTTTATTTATTTATTATTATTATTATTATTATTATTATTTTCCAAATTGCATAAGTCTTGTTGGAAGAATCAATTTGAATTGATTCCAAGGGCATATTGTAGAATAGATATCAATATTGGATTCTCAAATCGCCCCTAAAAAGAATTCAACACCCATTAAGCCTTTAGAAGGCTCTGCTATGACTCATGAAGACGAAGAATAGCAGTATGAGATATCAAAATTACGGTACCAAGTGCAACAAATTTTGATCTTACGAAGAGCAACCGAAGATGACATAGATGGTTCGCGTGAATGTCATTGGATGGTTTGAAGGATCAAATAATAGATAATATGGATGATAAATTAGTGGAATATCACATCGAGCATCAACAACAAGTTCTCCAACTCTCAAAGGATAACCTAACTTTGGTGCAGAATCTAATGAAACAACAGGAAGATCAACATCACATCGAAATAAGTTATGAAGAAGTCACAGAAACAAGAACTCGACAAGTACAATCAATCTCAGAGTATCTCAGCAAGTGGAATAACTTTCCTGTAGAAGATTCCCCATGGGACGATGAGAATTTTATATAGAAGCATCAAGAAATAATCAAGCATTGAGGACAACACTTGTTTGAAGGAGAGGGGCATGTTAAGTCCCTATATTAATAGTGTAGTCCCTTATTATGTTAGTGTAGCCCCCCTTATTGTTATTGTTGTACCCTTTTAACCCCCATATTGTTATTATTGTGCCTTTACATTATTATTGTTAGGTCGGCTAGGATTACATTGTGGCCCCACTAGGATTATATTGTGGCCCCATGGACTCCTATATATAGAAGGAGGTTTTAATCATTTGTAGCATCCAAGAATTGTTCATTCATGTAATGTATTGGAGGTTTCCCCCTCGAAGTGGCTTATTTCTAAGGCGTTGACATATCTTTTCTTCTATTCTTGGAGCTGGTTTCACAAATGCGGAATACATACACGGAATACAGAATACAGAGAGATAGATATGACCACAAAAAATTTGTTCATAACCAGAGATTGACTGTAGGGGCATTTACCAGATTTATCACCTAAATATTAGATGAAATCTAGAGGCTATCTGGCCAGATATAGATTCTGTCCATAGAACAAAATAACATTCATTAAACATATGCACATAAGAACTCCAAGATAGAACACACAAATTTTTCGATGTCTATTATCGCCAAGATTATTACAATTTATAGCCATTTAACCAGTCATCCGGTGTATAGCTTTACAAAATATCCAGTAATTTTTTTTTTCAAAAGTAAATATAATACAATCTATGGCCGAAATCTAGGACGTCGGCTCTGCAATCATACCACTAATTATGAAGAGACATTACTTTTTTATACTCTTTTTTTTTTCAAAAGTAAATCTAATACAATCTATACAATCTTTGTAGGACGTCGGCTCTGCAATCGTAACACTAATTATGAAGAGACATCACTTTATTTTACATCATATCTTAAGCCGATCAATAAAGTGGATGTACTAAAGAAGCCAAAGTGAAATGTGTCCAAAGAATAACACATAGGATGTACAAAGGGAATCATTTTAAAGTGGATGTCCTGAAAACCAAAATCACATAATTACAAAGTGGAGATTCAAAATAAAGGTTGAACCCACGAAATAACCTTTCAAATGAATTGAATCAATCACTATTTTCAAATTCATCAGGTGTATCATTGCCTTCATCTGGATCAAACTCATCAAGGTCGTCTAAGTCACCAACCTCATTCATCCTGTCATATCTATCCAATATCCTGTTTATATGGTTTCTTCCAAATAAACCAGGAATATTATAGTCAATCCATCCAGGAGCATGACGAAAAACGTAACTGAAAGGAGATTGGAGCATGTTATCAACTCGTAGGATTCCATCAAACGAGACTTCTCCCTTCCACAAGACGTACAAAAAAAAACAATGCTTCGGTCTCAGTACTGTCATTAACTAAAACATTGTCATCATGAAGAAGATTGAATTCTACCATTAAACCATCTCTAGCAGCAATTGTTAGCTCATGAATAAAGGAACCAATTGTTTCTTGTGGAGAGTAGTCGCTATGACTGATTGCTCTTGGAATATATTTATAAATCAATAGCTTGAACCATGGAGACCATTTGGAAAAGGGTGCTGCAAATACATCAGAATAAAAATATATAGTGACTTTTCTATGTACTCTGCTCCTTTGTAAAATAACAAAATAGTCTTCCCATGAAAGATTTGCGTTGTAAATGAAGAAAAATACTCCCATTATTTGGACTGAGTAATTAAAAAATACTCGCCAATGTAACTCCCGGTATGGTACTTCTTGTAAATAACCATGACGACATTCAGTGGTTTCAAACCATTTCTGCAAAATACTGTGTTGAATGTCAAATGGGAGTTGTTGTATTTTCATTATTAAGCAATCAACACAATAGACTAGTATACAGTTTGAGCAAACTATAAAATTCCAGAATGTCCTTGGTGGTTGTGGATTAGATGTACTGGATGAACTACCACCCTGACAAAGAGGTCTAAACATCTTTATTTCTTTTATTTATGTTGAACCTTCTCTAGTGAGCATATCTGCAAGATAGTTTTATGTACCAGCCTTATATACAATTTCAAAATCATAACCATCAAGCCAAATGGCCCATCTCAATATTCTATTAGATCCTTTCTCCAACAATCTTTTATTACTTAGCATTCCTTTCATGTGTTTTAAATCTGTTCTCACAATGAATCTGACAGATTTAAGATATAACCTGAAACGATTAATGCCATTTTTAACACCTAAAATTTATTTATGTGAAGAAGGGTATTTGATCTGTGTATCATCAAAGGAACCAGAAGCATATGCACAAACCTGCTCCTTATTTCCTTCTTTTTGGAGAAGTACAGCTGCCCATGTTGTATCTGATGCATCAGTTTCAAGTATAAGTTGCTTCTGCACATCCGGAAGTTTTAAAGCCGGGAAGTGTTTAACCTTTTGCTTGATATTTCTAACGACCTCTGTCATTTGTTTGGTCCATGGATTATCATTACGAAGGCGTTGTTGGAGTACCTTAGTATCATTGGCCTGTTTTTTATAAAATTGACGGACATAATTTAAACATCCCAAAAAGCATTGTACAAAAACTTTGTTAGGCAAAAAATCTGGAAATTTAGCTAGATGGTTGAGGATATGTGGTTGCAAAGTAACTGATCCTTTGCAGATGTGGAGACCCAAATAATCAAGCTCAATCTTGCCAGTCTGAAATTTCTCTTAAGAATCTGATAAAACAAGACCATGAGAAAATACTAACTCATAAAATTTGTACAGATGTTTCTTATGCTCCGAAACATCTCTGCTGAAAACCAAAACATCATCAATATACACAATTATAAACTGATAAGGGCCAAAGATATCTTCCATTCGTTTCTGAAATTCAGAAGGTGCATTATTAAGCCCAAAAGGCATCACTTTCCACTGGTATTGTCCATGAGGCACAACAAAATTTGTTTTATGCCTATCTTCCTTAGCAATTCCAATCTGCCAAAAACCACTTTTCAAATCAATTTTGCTAAAGATATTTGCATTTGCTATCTTAGCAAGAAGTAATTCTTTGTTTGGAAATGGATATATGATTGGGAGGAGAGCATCATTTAAGCTTTTGTAATTTATAACCAGTTGTTTCTTTCCTCTCTTCTGCTCATTATGTTTATTGACATAGAAAGTTGGACAGGCCCAAGGACTTTTAGTCTTCTCTATTAATCCTTGTTGTAGGAGATTAGCTATTTCAATTCTACAATCCTCTTGTTCAGTAGGACTCATATGATTTGCAGAGGACTTTTGAGGCCTAGGAACATAATTCTCTGCATAAGGAAAATTCACAAAATATTTCTCCCTTGTCCAGAATGCATCTGGACGGTCAGTTGTGCAATTAGTCCTTAATTTTTCTACTACTTCATGAAGTTGTTTTTCACCATGAAGAGTAGCATGATAAATAATCTTATTATTTTTTTCTAATTGAGATAGGTATTTAGCGAGAGGATCCTGTTGATCAGCTGGAAATTTGATAACAAAATCACTTTTTGAGGGGAGAGTACGAGGACCTTCATTAGTGTTCAAAGTGATTGTCTTTTTATCAATAGAGACTGGAAGATGCTTATTAACAAAATCTTGGCCCAAAAGCATATCAGATCCTGTATCAAAACTATACAGAGTTACAATAGTCTGAACATCATCAATATAAATCGGAAAATTTGGTGCAATATGCTTGACCTCAAAAAGCTGTTGGTTGACTGCATGGAATGAAATATTGGTTGGCTGCCAGTAGTATGTTGGTATGGCTTTATATTTACAGCAGCTACTCATAGCTCCTGTATCGATTTGTGTATCTAAGACATACTTCTGAATCCCTGGAACCTTAATGCCAATGTGTATGACTATTCGGTCACCAATACCATGTATATCACTGGTATCTGGGAGATTAAATACTTCACAATCAAGGACCTTATCTGGGCATTGAGATTCAGATTTTTTAAGAAGAATTCTGGTTAATTTTGAATTAACCTCCTCATATTCTGTCATAAATTTTTGCAATTTAGCAGCATTAGAAGTCATATCTTCCCGAATTTTCCTCATTGATTCTTCTAGACTTTTCAGAGTAGCACTAAGTGTCTCTTCTTCATTTGAAGAAGTTTGAAATTCTACCAGAGCAGTAGGTAGATAGAAATCTTCTGGGTTAAAATCATCTTCATCCTCTTATTCTTCCTTTTGTTTAGAGGGAATCTGTTTTTGTAATGCATCAAGTTTCTCTCTAAGTCTCCTTCTAACAGTGATTTGGCCAGAGGGAAAATCTGCTAGCTGCTATTGCAGATCTGTAATTTGCTACTGGATAGTAGACCCTAAGAATTTACCAAACATCTTTTGTTCAGAAATAAACTCTTCTTCAGAAGAGGAATCAAAGTTTATTTTATCCAAATCAACTTCTTGTGAACAATCTGAATCAGATGCTGATATTTCAAAGTATTCACCATCACAATGGGAAATCAAATCCCAATCTTCTGGATCATGGATAGTGGTGAAGATATCAATTATCTTCATATCTCGTTTACCTTTTCTTTCATTGCATTTGTTAGCATAATGGCCTTCTTTTCTACAGATAAAGCAGATTGGTTTCTTTGAGGGTTTTGATCTTTTTCTGAATACAAAACGTTTTTTCTTTGGAAATTTGAACTTTGTCTTGTATTCTGTTTTCTTTTTCATCTTGTTTGGCTTAGTAAATGAACAATTCTTAACATATTTCTCTAGTTTTTTATAACAGCCAAAGCTATAAGTTTCATTGAAACCATCACAGAACTTTGTACTAAAATTCATCTGCTTCTTAAAATTATTTTTCACTTTTGAGGCAGCACATTCTTTCTGTAGAATTGTAACAATATGCTGATGTAGTGAAGCAAAAGATAGATTTTCAATCTGTACACTATTTTCTTCGAAATAAGACTGAACAAGCTGTGGGATTCTTCCTGGTAAGGAAGCAACATAATGCCGTAAATATGCAATATTATGAGGATCATATGTCTTATACAGTAGTGACTGCATAGTGCAAAAATAATCCTAAAGCTGATCTATATTGCATAATCTTTGTGACATAAATAACTGGGCATGGTGTTTTGAAGCAATAGGAGCAGCACCCACAAATTCATGTACAAGTGCAGTAAAAAGGGATGCTAATGGATCATGATCTTCTAGAATAGTATCCTTTTCTCCTTGACTTAAATTTCCCCCCCATAATTTAAGTATGCCAGTGAAAGCCCCTGTTATTTGTACTGTAATATCAGACCATTACTTTTGGTTTCTGCCTTTTTCTGTAAAGCCCATGCATGAAACTTTTGAAATGTTTCATAGGTTTCATCATATGAAAGACAATCAATATTGAATAGTAAAGTATGACCATAGCCTTGCTGCATATCACTTTTCATTGAAACATTTTCCATATTTCTAGTATATTTTTTGAATGGGCTTGATGATTTGTTAGCAAAGAAATCATCAGTCTTTTTTGGAGATTTATTAGAGAAAAAGAATTCATCATTTATTTCTCTTTTCGGTTTACTACTCTCTCCTTTTACTTCTTCCCCTCCAAAAATGGGGAACATATTTTTTATTGTATTCAATTCTCTGAGTGAAACATAATTTTTTGGCAGAAGTGGTCTTCTTGGCAGTTTTTCTACCTTTGATCGAACCTAAGAAATTTTTCTTTGGGCAAGTTGGATACTTGATCAGACACGATCTAGGTCATCATGCTGACTAAATATTTTGAAAAGAATACTTCTAAGACCCTTAGACTGGTTGGAGTTTTGAATTGATTTCAATTTGAAGCTAGATTGATCAACTGCTTTGTAATGTGGTGGTGATGGTGATCTGGTTAGTGCAGTTCTCATGCAATCAATAGATTTATTGATTATTCCCAACTTTGATTGAATATTATTCAAATATTTTGAATGCTGGGCCTTTAAAGTAGAGAAATCACTATATTCAAGATGTAATTTCTTGACATGTTCTTTAATATCCAAAACATCAGTATGCAGACCATATAAATTCTGTAACATACATACAATCTGATAGTTGACAAAATTTTGCATTTTGACAGATTCTGACTGTTCAGGATTATTCTGATCTTTAAGCTGAACCCACTGAAAATCAGCTTTTCTTGAACCATTTAAAAATGTCCTGCTAGAATTCCCTGGTTCTAGAAAACGTTCTGGGATTATATTGACAGAATCTCTTGTCTTCCTCGGAAGAGATGTAAAGGATTTGAAGTCATGAGGAATGAGTGCTACCAAACAATCTTGGCAGTTAGTATGCTGACCATGGTGAGCAAATGTTGAAATGACATTGCTCTGTGATGTAGAAGCATGAGTACTTGGTAAATCTACACAGAATTGACAATCCTTCGGATATTTAGGAATTTGAGAGTCTGACCGAAAAGACTTTCAAGGTGATATTTTATCTTTTAAGAAAGATGGGTCAACAATATAGAATGGTTGGGATACTGAACAAGACAATTTTGGTTGGACAAATTGAAGGCTTTGGCGACCATCAGGCTTAGAAACTAATTGTAGTTTTTGGGGTTGTTTCGTCTGCTGTAATTGTGGATACTTGGCAGATAATGGAGTATATTTGGTATTCCATTCATCCGGAAGGGTACATTCGGTGAACCCAATTTGTAATGGTGTTGTATTACCAGGTCCAACAACAACACCCTCTTTTAGAGCTCTATTATTGAGGTGAGGATTTAATGCAGGCATAGATGTGGAAACAAAGCGTAAGCATATGGAAACATGCAACTGTGCAATATGGGAATTTTCAACGACATTAAAACCATTGAACTGAAGATAAGCATTCAGAAACTCATTAATATAAGGATCGGTAAGGGATACTTGGTATCGTGGAACTAAAGATGACCATGCAGGTCTATTATTTAATGGGCTCTGGAATCCTCCTAGTAAAGCATCTTGGAAATTGTTCATTCGGGAGTCGATTATGCAGGTAAGGCATGATGCATTTAAACCAGGTCAAACTAAAGGATTGATACCGAATTGGATCATCCCGATGTGGACATACCTATAGCCATGGTTAAGACCCTATAAAATATCTTCTTGTTTAATAAGTGGGATTTGGTAAACATCTTGACCATTAGATATAGGAATATTAACAGAAGAAAAACGGAAAAGTTGAGCAGCTCTAAACTGGAAAACAGGAAAATCATAGATTGCATTGATTTTGATTTCAAGCAAAGTCCAGTTTGGTTGTGGTTCAGTTTCTTGATATAAGATACGAGAATCATAGATAATTTCTTTACTAGATCTATTCAAGATTTTATCAAGAAAACCCCATTTCTCTTTGCGTCTATGCTTTCTCTCTGCTTCTGTGCCAAAAATCCTATCACAGATCTCATCACTAGTAGCCATTTAAGAATAGATTTAATCACCACACCTGATAATTTTGTTGTTTGAAGTCCCCTGGCGGAACTAGCCACAAGACACACCCTTGGTCTTCTTGGCTTCAACGCACTTATGGTTCCCCTTCCTTACAGCAAATCCACACGTCCAGCAATATCGAATGCACATATGGCTCTAATACCAAATTTAACGAAATGCAGAATACATACACGGAATACAGAATACAGAGAGATAGATATGACCACAAAGACTTTGTTCATAACCAGAGATTGACTACAGGGGCATTTACCAGATTTATCACCTAAATATTAGATGAAATCTAGAGGTTATCTGGCCCGATACAGACTCTGTCCATAGAAAAAAATAACATTCATTAAACATATGCACATAAGAACTCCAAGATAGAACACAAAAAAAATTCGATGTCTATTATCGCCAAGAGTATTACAATTTATAGCCATTTTACCAGTCATCTGGTGTATATCTTTACAAAATATCCGATAAAATTTTTTTTCAAAAGTAAATCTAATACAATCTATGGCCGGAATCTAGGACGTCGGCTCTGAAATCATACCACTAATTATGAAGAGACATTACTTCTTCTTTTTTTCAATAGTAAATCTAATACAATCTATACAATCTTTGTAGGACGTCGGCTGCAGAAGCAACTTATACTTGAAACTGATGCATCAGATACAACATGGGCAACTGTACTTCTCCAAAAAGAAGGAAAGAAGGAGCATGTTTGTGCATATGCTTCTGGTTCCTTTGATGATACACAGATCAAATACCCTTCTTCACATAAATAAATTTTAGCTATTAAAAAGGGCATTAATCATTTAAGGCTATATCTTAAATCTGTCAGATTCATTGTGAGAACAGATTTAAAACACATGAAAGGAATGCTAAGTAATAAAATATTGCTAGAGAAAGGATCTAATAGAATATTGAGATGGGCCATCTGGCTTGATGGTTATGATTTTGAAATTGTATATAAGGCTTGTACGGAAAACTATCTTGCAGATATGCTCACTAGAGAAGGTTCAGCAAAAATAAAAGAAATAAAGATGTTTAGACCTCTTTGTCAGGGTGGTAGTTCATCCAGTACATCTAATCCACAACCACCAAGGACATTCAGGCATTTTACAGTTTTCTCAAACTGTACACTAGTCTATTGTGTTGATTGCTTAATAATGAAAATACAACTCCCATTTGACATTCAACACAATATTCTACAAAAATGGTTTGAAACCACGGAATGACGTCATGGTTATCTACAAGAAGTACCATACAGGGAGTTACATTGGTGAGTAATTTTTAATTACTCTGTCCAAATAATGGGAGTATTTTGCTTCATTTACAGTGCAGATCTTTCATGGGAAGACTATTTTGTTATTTTACAAAGGAACAGAGTACATAGAAAAGTCACTATATATTTTTATTTTGATGTATTTGCAGCACCCTTTTCCCAATGTTCTCCATGGTTCAAGTTATTGATTTATAAATATATTCCAAGGGCAATCAGTCATAGTGACTACTCTCCACAAGAAACTTGTGAAACCAGCTCCAAGAATAGAAGAAAAGATATATCAACGCCTTAGAAATAAGCCACTTCGAGGGGGAAACCTCCAATACATTACGTGAATGAACAATTCTTGGATGATTTTGCATATAATTGTTTCTCCTGCAATAGTTTGAGCACCCTATCAACATGTTGAACATGATCCTTCCAAGACCTGATGTAGATTAGTATATCATCAAAAAATACTAGCACAAATTTTCTAAGGAAGGGTTTGAAAATGGAATTCATCAACCCTTGAAATGTAGAAGGTGCATTGGTAAGGCCAAAGGCATGACCAAAAATTCATAGTGACCCTCATGAGTTCGAAATACTGTTTTTGGAATATCTTCAGTCTTCATTCTAAGTTGATGATATCCTGAACGAAGATCCAACTTGGTAAAATAAATTGCTCCATGTAATTCATCCAATAATTCATCAATCACAGGAATGGGAATTTTATCTTTAATGGTGAGCTTATTGAGCTCCCTATAATCCAGACACATTCGCCATGATCCATCCTTCTTGTGTACCAATACTACAGGAGCAGAGAAAGAACTTTGACTAGGTTGAATTATACCCGCCTCTAACATTTCTGCAATCATACGTTCAATTTCGCTCTTTTGGAAGTAAGGATATCTATAAGGCCTGATGTTTGGAGGAACACTTCTGGGAATCAAATGAATAGCATGATCATGATCACGAATAGGTGGGAGTCCTTTGGGAGTTTCAAACACCTTGGAATGATTGTCCAAGACTTGTTGGAGATCTGCAGAAATAGATGATTTTGATGTTGGAACTTCTAGTGAGCATAGTTGTGCAATTACGCCTCGCTGTTCTTTCTTTAGAAGCTTTGTCATGACATTAGAGCTTATTATCCTTCCTGGCTTCCCCGCAATACCCCGTAATTCAACTTCCTTTCCTTCTGAAAAAAATTTCAAGAAAAGTACTTGAAAATTAAAAGCTACCGTCCCCAAAGATTGTAACCATTGTACTCCTAGTACAACATCAACACCTCCCATAGGAATGGAAAGCATTGGACTAGTCAATACATATTCCCCCATGGTTAGCTTGATATTATGGCATTTTCCAGAGCAATTTATAGTTCCTCCCTTTGCAACCATCACTTGACATTCTGGTGCTGGGTATAGGAAACAATTTAATTCCTTGGCTACCTTACAATGAATAAAATTATGGGTGCTACCTGAATCAATCAACACTATTACCTTTTTCTTCTTGATTTGTCCTTTTATCTTGAGAGTCTGAGGAGTGGTAATTCCTGCCAGTGCATTACACGATATGGTCGGATTCATTTCTTCCTCTTCTAGGGCTGGTTCCTGGTGTATATCCTCTTCTTGTTCATTTTCTTCTTCCTCTTCACAATCTATGTAAATAATTTCTTCTCAGCACACTTATGACCTTTAGTGTATTTGCTATCACAACTGTAGCAAAGCCCTTTTGCTCTTTTTTCTTCCAATTGTTGTGGTGTCAACCTTGTAGGTTGTGGAAATCTAGGGGTAGCAACACTTCCTTCTTTATAGAATTGAGTGGTAGGCTTCCTTGTTGCCATAATTTTACATTCAACTTTTCTTGCCAACCTGAATGCCTTCTCCAATGAATCAGGTTCCAAAACGCGAACTTCATGTTGGATGTTATCCTTTAAAGTGCCTATGAAGAGATCAATCCTGTGTTCCTCTGGAATATTAGTTACACTTATATTCAATTTTTGGAAGTCCTCAATGTGCTGCCCCACTAAACCCTTTTGTTTGAGATTTATCAATTGGCTAAAGAAGGTGTTGCTCTTTGTATCCTCATAATGTGCTATCATTTCCTTCGTAAAAATTGACCAAGTGAAAAAATTTTTACGGGAGCAAAGCCATCGATACCATACAAATGTATTTTGTTCTAAATGTAAAGTTGCAATGCGTACCTTTTGTGTGTTTTGCACGTTATGGAGATCAAAATATTGCTCCATCTGTAGTATCCATGTTACAGGATCCTTTCCATCAAGCTTCCTCATATCCATTTTTGGAATATGGTGGTTCTTCCCGCCAACATTAGATTTTATGAAATCATGATTAACATTTATTTTGTTCTCATCATGAGTTTCCTCTACTATCTTTTCACCATTAGGAAACATTTCTTGTATCAACTTTGCCAAACCTTCGATGTCTACTTTTATGTTTTCCATTTTTTCATCGATCTTAGCTTCCATGCCATCCATCTTAGCCTCCATGACCACTTCCATGCCTTCCATATTAGCTTCCAAACCATTCATCTTAGCTTCCACACCTTTCTTCAAACCATCCATCTTAGTTTCCATGCCTTTCTTCAAAACTTCCATTTCATTTTTTGTTGCTCTTTGCGATAGCGAAATTTGGTGCACTTGCTCTTGTAATTTTGATATCTCATGTTGTGTTTCTTCGTCTTCATGAGTCATAATAGAGCCTTCTGAAGGCTTAATGGGTGTTGAATTCTTTTTAGGGGCCATTTTAGAACCCAATACTGATATCTATTCTTCAATATGCCCTTGGAATAAATCCCAACTAATTTTTTTCAAACGAGACTTATGTAATTCGAAAAAGAAAAAAAATACACACCTTTTTCTTGCTTTTGAGGATCAGTTGGTACCTACTACGAAACCATCTCACAAAATAGAAGAAAATATAGATCAATGACTTAGAAATCAGCCTCTATGAGGGGGGCACCTCTTTTACATTACATAAATGAACAATTTTTGGATGATACAAATGACAAAACCTACCTTTTATATATAGGAGTCTAAGGGGTCACAATATAACAATATGGGGACCACATGGGAACAACAATAAAAATAATGGGGATGCTAGATCTAATACTTTTGTGATCCATAATGTAGATAGATGTCTTTCAGATTAATTATGGGGCTACAACTATGGGGCACAATAATAAAAATATGGGGACTACATGAGCACAACAATAACAATAATGGGGCTACACTAGTATTATGGGGACCTAACATGCCCCTCTCCTTCAAACAAGTGTTGTCCTCAATGCTTGAGTAGTTTTTGATGTTTTTGTATAAAATTCTCATCTTCCCATGTCAAATCTTCAGCGAGTAAGTTCTTCCACTTGATGAGATATTCTGAAATTGATCGATTTCATAGATGTTGAGTTCTTGTTTCCATGACTGCTTCAGATCTAATACGATTTTTCGTTTCTCGTCAATTCCAAGCAATATTTTTTGAACTGGGAGCTTGTCACCTATAACCTTCTTTAAGCACGAATCATGGAAAAATGGGTGCACTAAGGAAGATGCAGGAAGCTCCAATTCGTATGCCATAGTAACAACCTTTTGCAACACCTTGTAAGGACCATAATACTTTGGTGATAATTTATTATCTTTTTTAGCTTACTTGAGGGACATTTGTTTGTATGGTTGTAGCCGTAACAATACCCAGTCGCCTAGATCAAAACTTTTTTTTTTTCGATGTTGATCTTCCTATTGTTTCATTCGATTCTGTGCCAAAGTGAGGTTGTCCTTTAAGAGTTGGAGAACTTGTTGTTGATGCTCGATGTGATCTTCCACTGCTTGAACCTTAGAATTATCTCTTAAAGATGATGTTATGGATGGTGGATGATATCCATAAAGTGCCATAAATGGGGTCATTTTTGCAGCATTATGGAAGGAAGTGTTATACCACCATTCAGCCAGAGGTAACCACTTGACCCATTGTGTTTGTTTATCATATACAAAGCAACGAAGATACCCTTTCAAACATTTGTTTACTATCTTAGTTTTCCCATCAGATTGAGGATGATATGATGAGGTATGAGATAATTTAGTACCTAAACAAGAAAATAATTATGTTCAAAAAATTCCTGTAAAAATGGGATCTCTATCACATACAATAATCTTTGGGTTTCCATGCAGCTTTTGAATTGTTTCCATAAATGCAGTAGAAACTGTACTGGCTTTAAATGGATGAGATAATGCACAAAAGTGTGCATACTTGGTTAGTCTATCAACTACCACCATGATGACAATCTTTCCTTCGGACTTGGGTAAACCTCTGATAAAATCCATTGAAACCTCCTCCCAATGTTGACTTGGAATGGATAAGGGTTGTAATAGACTTAGGGTCTTAATTGTCTCAACTTTATTTTGTTGGCAAACCAAACATTTCGCCACAAAATTTTGAATATTAGATTTAAGGCCACCCAAAAAAATTCATTTTTTACCCTATAGTAAGTTTTTAAAAATCCTGAGTGCTCTCCCAAGGTAGAGATGTGCAATTCCAAAATAATATTCTGTTTGTGTTGGTAATTCTTGCAAAGATATAAGCGATATTTGTACCATAAAAATCATTTTTCTAGCTAAATGTTTCATATGTACAAGGATCTTGCTGAAAATTTTGAATGAGTGTCCACACCTCTTCATCATTCTTCCATTCATCCCTTGCTTTAGTTATCCACTCAAGTTGGATAATAGAAATGGCACAAATCAATGCTTCCACGTCCTCACCCTTTCTCGAGAGTGCATATCAAAAAACATTTTGCTTCCCTTTTTTGTAGATGATTTAAAATTCATAACCCAACCTCTTTGTGACCCAATTTTGCTACTCTTTTCAAGACAATATTTGTTCCAAAAAGTATTTAAGACTATCATGATATGTTTTTACTTTGAAGTTTCTTCCCATTAGGTAAGATCGCCCTTTATTTAATGCATGTAGTATTGCCAACATTTCTTTCTCATAAATAGGTTTCTGTAAATACTTTCCTTTGATTGGATGACTTTCAAAAGCAATGGGTTTTCCTTCTTACATTAAAACCACACCAATTCCATTTCCTGTGTCATCACATTCCACAATAAGAGTTTTTGTGACGTTTGGTGTAGCTAAGACCGGTGCTTGGTACATTGCCTCTTTAAGATGTTCAAAGGCCTTAATTTCTTATGGAGTCCAAGAAAATGCATCTTTCTTCAGTAATGATTTAGAGGTGTCGATATTCTCCCATAATTCTTAACAAAATTGCGATAATACCCTGTTAACCCCAGAAATCCTCAAAGATGCTTTATGGTTGTAGGGATTTTACATTCCTTAATGGATTTAATTTTGTTAGGGTCTACCTTAACACCCACATGAGATACAATATGACCTAAATATTCCACCTCCTATACTCCAAAGAAACATTTGAAGGTTTTCCATACAATTGTTTCTCCTCTAACTGTTTGAGCACCTTGTCAACATGTTGTACGTGATCCTTCCAAGACTTGTTGTAGATTAGTATATCATAAAAAAATACTAACACAAATTTTCTAAGGACGGGTTTGAAAATGGAATTCATCAAACCTTGAAATGTGGAAGGTGCATTAGTAAGGCCAAAAGGAATCACCAAAAATTCATAATGACCCTCATGAGTTTTGAATGTTGTTTTCGAACTGTCTTGAGTCTTCATTCTAATTTGATGATATCCATAGTGGAGCTTGTTGAGCTCCCTATAATTCGAACACATGCGCCATGATCCATCCTTCTTTTGCACCAATACTATTGGAGCAGAGAAATAACTTTGACTAGGTTGAATTATACAAGCCTCTAGCGTTTCTACAACCATATGTTCATTCTCACTCTTTCGAGCATAAGGATATATGCAAGGCCTGATGTTTGGAGGAACACTTCCTAGAATCAAATGAATAACATGATAATGATCACGAATAGGTGGGAGTCCTTTGGGAGTCTCAAACACCTTGGAATGATTGTCTAAGACTTTTTGGAGATCTAGAGAAATAGATGATTTTGATGTTTGAACCTCTAGTGAGCATAATTGTGCGATTTCACCTCGTTGTTCTTTCTTCAAAAGCTTTTTCATGACATTAGATTTGATTATCTTTCTTGGCTTCCCTGCGATACCTCGTAATTTACCTTCCTTTCCTTCTGAAAAAAAAGATCAAGAAAATTTCTTTAACATTTAAAATTTATCGTTCCTAGAGATTGTAACCATTGTACTCCTAGTACAACATCATCACCACCCATTGGAATGGAGAGCATTGGACTATTAAACACATATTCCCCCATGGTTAGCTTGATATTATAGCACTTTCAAGGGAAATTTATAGTTCCTCCATTTGCAACCATCACTTGACACTCTGCTGCTCGGTATAGGAAGCAATTCAATTATTTGGCTATCTTATAACGAATAAAATTATGGGTACTACCCGAATCAATCAACATTATTACATTTTTCTTCTTGATATGTCCTTCTATCTTGAGAGTTTTAGGAGTCGTTATTCCTACCAATTCATTTCAAGATATGGTTGGATTCATTTATTCTTTCTCTAGGGTTGGTTCCTCGTGTATATCCTCTTCTTTTGAAGTTTCTTATTCCTTTTCTTCCTCCTCTTCACAATCTATGTAAAATAATTTATTCTCAGCACACTTATGACCTTTAGTGTATTTTCTATCACAACTATAGCCAAGCCCTTTTGCTCTTTTTTCTTCCAATTGTCTTGGTGTCAACCTTGCAGGTTGTGGAAGTCTAGGAGTAGAAACACTTCCATATTTATAGTTGTGAGTGGTACGCTTCCTTGTCGCCATAATTTTGCTTTCAATTTTTCTTGCCAACCTAAATGTTTTCTCCAATGAATCAGGTTCCCAAAGGTGAACCTCATGTTGGATATTATCCTTTAAATTCCCTATGAAGACATCAATCCTGTGCTCCTCTGGAATATCATTTACCCTTATATTCAATTTTTGGAAGTCCTCAATGTGCTCCACCATTGAACCCTTTTGTTTGAGATTTATCAATTGGCTAAAGAAAGTGTTGCTATTTGTATCCTCATAATGAAATATCATTTCCTCCATAAAAATTGACCAAGTGACAATTTTTTTATGAGAGCAAAGCCATCGATACCATACAAATGTATTGGGTTCTAAATATAAAGTTGCAATGCGTACCTTTTGCATGTTTTGCACATTATGGAGATAAAAGTATTACTCCATTCGTAGTATCCATGTTACAGGATCCTTGCCATCAAACTTCCTCACATCAATATTTGGAATATGGTGGGTCTTCAATCCAACATTAGATTCTATGAATCATGATTGACATTTATTTTGTTCTCATCATGAGTTTCCTCTACTACCTTTTCGTCATTAGGAAGCTTTTCTTGTAGCAACTTTGCCAAACCTTACTTCAAACCTTCCATGTATTTCTTCAAATCTTCCATTTTTTCTTATATACCTTCGATCTTAGCTTCCATGCCATTCATGCCATCCTTCAAACCATCCATCTTAGCTTTTATTTCATTTTTGGTTGTTCTATGTGAGAGCGAAATTTGTTGCACTTGGTCCTGTAATTTTGAGATATCATGTTGCAATTCTTCCTCTTCATGTGTCATAGTAGAGTTTTCTAAGGGTTATATGGGTGTAGAATTCCTTTTTAGAGACATTTTAGAACTAAATACTGATATCTATGCTTCAATATTCCCTTGGAATCACTTCAAACTATTTTTTCAAACAAAAGTTATGCAAATATTCTAAAAAAAATACACACGTTTTTCTTGCTTTTAGGAGCTCGACCTTGAAACAGTTGTAACTCTATAATTGCGAACATTTAAGATCTGAATTTCTTTCATGTGGTATCCCTATGAGTCTTCTTTCCAATGCCACATGTGATACCTAATTTGGATTCTTCAAGATTAAGTTATTCCATATCTCCTATAATGACCTAGTTATGGACTAATACAATAGAGTGAACTTGTATGGCATGCCATGTGTCACTGTTTTGACATTTGGCGCTGAAATTGATACACAAGAAACAAAATTCTGTGCACTTTCGACCAATTTTTACAAAATTCTAATTCGATTTTTGAAACAAAAGTTATGATGATTTTCCCTCGGTCACCTGTTTGAGATGAAATTCTGGAGCCTGCAAAAACCCTAACATCCTCAGATCATATCTCCGAAAATATAGAGAATAAAGATTGTAAATTTTTACACGAAGTTCCTCAGGATTTCAGATTCTCGTGGTAAAAATTCAAGCTTCTGAAACTTCATTGAAAAAAAAATTTATAGCAAAAATTCCAAGATGACCTGTTTTCAACAGAAAAACCCTAAAATCCAAAGCTCTGATACCAAATGTTATGAAACCAGCTCACAAAATAGAAGAAAATATAGATCAATGACTTATAAACCAACCTCTTTGAGGGGGAGACCTCCTTTACATTACATAAATGAACAATTTTTGGATGATACAATTGACCAAACCTACCTTCTATATATAGGAGTATAATAGGTCACAATGTAACAATTTGGGGACCACATGGGCACAACAATAACAATAATGGGGCTACACCTATGGGGAAAAATGATAACAATATGGGGACTGGCACAACAATAATGACAATGGGGCTACACTAACAATAATAATGGGCTACACTAGTATTATGGGTACGTAACAATACCTTTTGTTAATGCATTTTTTGGAGCTCTCTCATTATTATCTCTCTCACTCACTCACTCTTTGACACTTAGAATGTTTGGATAATTTTGACATTGGACCAATAAATGCAAGAAAGTAGGAAAAAGGAGGAAGTCAACAAGGAGTAACAGGAATCAAGCAGCTACAGGAGGATTCTTGGCAGGTATCGATTTGCATGTGTATTGTCCTTGCTATATCTAGCATGCATGGTATTACATGTGGTTCTTTTATGTCTTGGCATGGGTTTTTCCAGTTGTGACAATGTTTTCAGCCTAGCCGTTACATTTTTGGATAGCCATGGTATTGTCGATTTCTCATGTTTTGGTTTAGCTGGATTACTGAATGGATTCAAAGCTTACTGGGGTGGATCTCTGAATTCATATAACACATGACCTAGTAACCCCTGAATCAGACTGTGGGTTGCAGTAAATCTGGACAGTGTGTTGCCTCGATAGGTCTAGGAATCCTCAACCGGTGAATGGTGGGACATACATTAAAACCTAGAGGTGCTTTTCTTTCCATTCAGGCCAAGGAATCCCGAGTTGGGGATACAGTAAATCCTAGAGAGTATGTCTCGGTTTAGGGCCTAGTGTCCCCTCATTCAGATTGTTGGTTGCGGTAAAGCCCGAGAGACTAGGAGACAGGAAAATTCCTCACGGTTTAAGCGAAGAGGATCTAGTGATATCCATGCTTGTGTTGTCCTAGTGATTGGGTGTAGATCATGGTAAAGCCGATTATGACATGTTTATTGTGTTGGCCTAGTGATCGGGGATGGATCATAGTAAATATTGATTTCTATTGATGTGGGTGAGGTGGTTTAGCCTCGGGATGCCTTGGTTGGTTTTCGGTTGGAGTCCCACATTCATGCTTGGAATATGGCACGGGGGTGTTTGGCTGAAGAGATATTTGGCTCAACCAATCTATGGTTAGGTGGAATGTGTAAGTCCCATCTCTGGTTGGTTTTTACATGCATTAATGAATATCCCATTCATTTGGTATTTGGTATGCAAATGTATTGGTTATTGTGTAGATTATATTGCTATTGTATCCATGGTATTTATGTTTTTATTATGCTGGTTATAAGCATGTACTTTATCAGTGATGATGTATGGCTCTATCTATGTTTTTACTTGTGAATGAATGCACAATGGATCTATGGTCAAATAGATTGTATTGCAGCTAATGATGTAAAGGAGAAATGCTTCTTAGCGATTCTCAAATAAGTATGAGACCCCTATGTTTAAATATGTTGTTTACACTTATAGATGCAATGTTTGTGACATGTTTGATGAAATTCTTGTCATGACTAGGAGGGGTCCAAATGATTTCTTGATTATGTGATTGCTTATTTACCTTTTTTTAATGTTATTTATCATCTCCTAAAGTTTCATCAAGTTCTCGGTAGTGACCTAGGCCCTGGGGCTGAAAAGGTGGCACGAATTCCGAAGTTGCAGGTACAAAATTGACCAATTTGGGCCCTAGCCGCATACTTGTTGTGTTGTTCCTATGGATATAGGTTCCCAGCCGTTACCTTTCCTTGGCATGCCTGTGGCTATGGTCCAAAAGGGTCAAAAATTCAGTCTCCCTCAGGGGTCAAGAGTCTAGAAGGTTAGGTTAACATCTGGGGATGTTATTGATGATGTGTAAGGTTTTTTTGTCTTGTTTATGTTTGTTCCACTTCCTTAAGGTCATATAGGAGGTTGAATCTCATATTATTAGCTTCTCTTCGCATGTTTACCTCGGTTGGCCGGTTACTTGGGTAGATGTGGGAGGAGGGTGTTACAGAGTTGTATCAGAGCATGGTTAAACTCTCGGACTGGATGGGCGGTGTGTTTGTAATGCTTTTCTATTGGTTGCATATGTGTTTCTCATACCTATGATGTATGTGTTTGTGCATCCATGTTGTGTCATCCATGGTGGCAGTGGTGTCGCCATGGGAGGACTGGCGGTGTTGTTGTCATGTGTATATGAGTGATCGTGTGTTGCTTATCCTTATGTATTGTCCGGGCACACTTTCTTACATATTGTTACATGTTGAATATGCTTAATTTTTTTTATGCTAGGTCACATATTTTTCATGCTGGTGTGTTGTACATGTATTCGTACTTGAGTGATGTCATATGTTGAACATGCATTGGTTGTGCCTTATTACATGTCGCTTATGCTGGTGTATGGTTTGTGCTTGTGATGGTGTGTGCTCAAGTTGCATTGGTATGGTTATATATTAGATAATGTTGTGTATTTGGTATGGTCATGCATTGATGACCGGACTTCAACTAGAATGATGATTTTGCGCTATTATACGATGTGTTATGATTTTATATGTGTTGAAATGACACCAATAAATGGCACCCCAAGGGGGATTCTGATTTAATTTTCCCTTATAATTAAATTGGAAGAGAAATTGTAATTTCATCTCATGAAATCTTGTATTAGTTAACTAAGTCAAAATGATTGAGTTAGCTTAGGAAGTTCGAGTTGAGGGTCAAAGAGGAAGCATGTAGAGTTTTCCCATGATTTAAGGGGGTACAGTTACAATTATTTGTGAGTTGTAATTTAGTTAACTCGAGAAACTGAGTTAAAATTAGTTTAAATAGTGTAGGAATTTACAAGGTAAGTTCCGTAGATCAAGAACCAAAGGTCACCGCTCACAAACAAATCACAAATCAGT
This sequence comes from Pinus albicaulis, assembly GCA_034641835.2. NCBI lineage: Eukaryota > Viridiplantae > Streptophyta > Pinopsida > Pinales > Pinaceae > Pinus > Pinus albicaulis. Next base: position 310,375,028 of record CM076580.1, on the reverse strand, counting down.
ACACCAGTATAATCACGTGGTTAAAACCCTTAAAGAGGGAAATAGTCCACGCCCTGAGCCAACGCGGCCACTTCAGGGAATTTATTAATACAAAAGAAAAGTTACATATGTTTTTCTCATAAATGGTTACCGGATAAATGACCCTCCATGCTCTTTAAATTGTGATCATGGACCAATCGGGTGTTAAGCCACGGATCAAGTGCCGTTAATACCGAGGTGAGAGATAACCGTCAGATCACTACAAATCATGACCGTTGGATTATAAGTTACAAATTTACATGGTGAAGAAACACACTTTACCTAACTCTACACTAGACTAAGTTATTCTTAACTATTTCCTATGTGTCGGAATATCCTAACATCCCCATTAAGAACAACTTGGGATAGGATTGAAGGATTTACAAAGGTGACACAAAAGGAGCATATTTCCTATGTGTCTAAATATCCTAACATCCCCCCTTAAGAACAAATTGGGATAGGATTGAAGGATTTACAAAAGTGACACAATAGGAGAAGAAGGCGGCATTAGAGCCTATACCCCCTTAATGACAACTTTCCTGAACTCCAAGCATGGATCGAAGTTTGGTAAACTTCGCTTCTGTGAGAGCCTTCATAAAGATATCGGCTACTTGATCATTAGTCGGACAATACTACACTTCAAGAACACGATCATGAATGAGATTTCTAATGAAGTGTATGTGGAGGTCAATGTGTTTCATACGCTGATGCTAAAATAGATCTTTACATAGCTGAATGGCACTCTGATTATCACACCAAAGTGTAGTTGGATGCTGCTGATGAAGACCAAATTCAGACAGGATTTAACGAAGCCACATGGCTTACTTGCTGGCTTCAACTGCACCACGATACTCTGCTTCTACTGAAGAAAGGGATATGGCACTTTGTTTCTTACAAGACCAAGTAATAGGTCCTAAACCAAGAGTGAATACATATCCTGCAGTGAACTTCCGATCATTAGGGTCACCAGCCCAATCAGAATCAGTGAAACCAATCAACAAGGGAGATGTTCCTACACTGTAATGAATCCCGAACTGAATTGTACCTTGAATATATCGAAGTATTCTTTTAGCTGCTTTCTAGTGACTTTCATGAGGTTGGTTCATAAACTGAGCGACAAGACCAACGTCAAAGGAAAGGTCAGGACAGGTATGGGTTAGATACAAAATTTTACCAACAAGTTGACAGTATAAGGTAGCATCAACTTCAGGGTTAGTACAGTTGACTGAAAGCTTGAATCCAGACTGAAAGGGAGAAGGGGTTGGCTTACAGTCTTCCATGTGAAAGTGGTGTAGAATATCACAGGCATACTTGGACTGAGAGAGGGTAATGCCTTCCTTGGATTGCAAGACTTGAAGACCAAGGAAATAATGCAAGTGTCCTAATTCTGTCATTTCAAACTTCTTTTTGAGGCTAGACTTCACATGGTTTATATGGTTTGGATCACTACCAGTAAGGATAAGATCATCAACATAAAGAACAAGGATGGTGAAGGAATTACCCACCTTCTTGGTGTAGACAATGTTGTCAGAATGACACCTATAAAAGCCATTATCTAAGAGAAATCTATCCATTTTGGCATACCAAGCCCGAGGAGCTGTTTGAGACCATAGAGAGACTTCCTAAGGGGACAAAAAAGGCTGGAGTCTTTTTGGATAAAGTGAGGGGGTTGTTCCATGTAGATTTCTTCATGCAAATCTCCATGTAAGAAGGCAAATTTAACATCCATCTGATGGACTTCCCATTTAAAGGAGGCAGTAAGGGATAGAACAAGGCGGATATAATTCATTTTGGCAACAGGGGAGAAGGTTTCAGTATATTCAATGCCTTCAACTTGTGAAAAACCTTTAGCGACAAGACGATCTTTATGTCTATCCACTTTTCCATCTGGTCCAAGCTTTTTTTTGTAAACCCATCTGCATCTGACAAGTTTTCTTCCTTTTGGAAGACGAACAAGATCCCAAGTATTTTTTTCCAATAAGGAACGATACTCTTCATTCATAGCTTCATCCCAATCTGGATGACCGAAGGCTTCTTCAAAGGTTTCTGGATCAAGTTTTTATGGAACTTGAGCCAATAAGGAAGAGGCTCTTTGAACTGAGAACGTGTACATCGTCGATCGATAGGGTCACCTGCAAGAGAACCTGCTGCATCCTGAGTAGAGCGGACCCATCTTGGAAGCGGTGGAGTATAAGGAACAATTTCACGATCTGGAGGAGGATTTTCATCCTCGTTGTCATCATTTGAACTAGAAGGAATGATATTAAAAATAGAAGAGAGAGAGAGAGGTGGCACATATGCCAAATCAGGCTCGCAGGCCAAAGGTGGCACACCCACCGAACTAGGCTCGTAGGCCGATATATTTTCATCAAACTTTACATCTCTTCTAATGATTATATTTTTGGATTTGGGTTGAAGAAGTCTATATCCTTCGACATCTTCAGAATTTCCAACAAAAATACATTTTTCACTCTTAGGTTCTAAGGCTTTATGTTTCGCATATGGAATAAGGGCCCAAGCATCACTTCCAAAAACACGAAAGTGACTTACATCTGGTTTGATTGAGCTCTAAGCTTCTTCTGGAGTTATATTCTTTAAAACCTCAGTAGGAGTGCGATTTACTATGCAATTTGCATAGTTAATGGCTTCTACCAAAAAATTGAGACCAAGTCTTTTAGATTGAAGCATACAATTAGCCATTTCTTTTATGGTGCGATTCTTCCTTTCAGCTACACCATTTTTTTGTGGAGTATATGGAACAATATGTTGCAATTGAATGCCATGCTCAGTGCAGAAGTTGATAAATATGTTGTTAACATATTCTCCGCCATTGTCTAATCTTAACTTAAGAATTTGATGTCCATATTGTTTCTCAACAAAGGCCTTAAAGGCCAAGAACATGTTAAAAAATTCACTCTTGAGTTTCAATAAATATACCCAAGTGCGTCTGGAAAAATCATCAATGAAATTTAAGAAGTACTTGCAACCAGAGAAAGAAACAACAGGAAGTGGACCACATAAATCACTGTGCACAAGCTGCAAAGGGGCTGAAGCGTGCTAAGAGGCACGTTTGTCAAAACTATCCCGATGATGTTTTCCGAGTACACATCCGGAGCAAACACCATCCCAGCAAGATACCATAGGAAGGCCCGTCACCATATTTTCCTTACATAAAGTTTGAAGAGAGCGATAGTTTAAGTGACCAAATCTCTCATGCCAAATTTTGCTCACATCATCATTATGAGCAACAAAAACAGAGGGAAGAGATGATGACCCAAAGTTGTCAAACTTATACAACCTTGTGGAATCATCAACAATGCTAGTAGCTAAAATATGTTTAGGATCTTTGAGGTCCTTGATTACAACATCATGAGGTGAGAATTATATTGTTTTCCCTTTACCTGAATGAGTTATCTGATAAACAGATAGATGGTTGCATGACAAGGTAGGAACACATAGTACATCATTAAACTGGCCATTATCTAGATGAATGGTTCCAGATCCTACAACACTAAGAGATCTATCATCACCAACATAAATATGTTTGGTGTTACAATCATTTAAAGAAGAAAACATGGATTTATTTTTAGCCATGTGGTAAGAAGCTCCAAAATCAATGAGCCACTCATGAGAAGGAGAAGAAGAAGATACATTTAATGCATAACCAAATCTTGATGCTTGACAACCACAAGCAGAAAGTGCCATGCCTGAAGATGAAGGTGAAGAGTGCTCCAAATTGATGTTGTGCTTCTTCATTGCTGCTTCTAAGGCTTCCATCTTCTTAAAACATTTGGACTCTATATGGCCATCCCGGTTGCAAAAGTTTCAATGTCTCTCTGTCTTCTTCCCTTTGTTTTGATTTGCCTTATTATTTTTTTGATTTGATTTTTCAGTTTGCAGTTGAAATTTCTTAGGGCCCTTGTTTGGTTTAGGACCATATTTTTTAGGATACTGCTTCTTGGGATTCTTTTGATATGGTTGTTGTTGGGCTGCTAAGGCTTTCTTAGAAGCGTTTCGAGCAATGATAAGACCAAGGTGTAAAAATTTTTCTTGTTCTCTTATCAAAGAATCACAAAAGGCATCAAAAGAGGGATTCTTGTAGGTGGTTCCTGAAGAAATGATGGCTTCTCTGGTGGAATGGAAAGCGGAAAAAAATACAGATTATGTAGGACCAAGCTTAGCAAGAATGCAATATATGAGGCTACCATCATCCTTTTTGATCTTACAAACTTCTAAAAGAATTCGGAGGGTCTTAAATTTGGACAAAAAATCTTCAATGGAGGAGAAATTATTGGGGTCCAAAGTAAGCAACTCATTTTCAAGCTGGTGGGCCCGGATTTGATTTTGAACGCCAAAAACAGTTTCTAGCTTTTCCAGGGCCTTATCAGGGGTGTCAATGTCAAGGATATGAAATCAAATATCTTGAGCAATGGACATTCCCATCAACCCTCGTGCTTGATCTTGTTTATTTTCCCATTTAGTAGCTTTATCATCATCGGAAGGTTTAGTTTCTTGTCATGTGGATATTCTATAAATCCCTTTACTTCTAAGTATATCTACCATGTGAGGTAGCCATTGGAAACAATTGGTGCTGTTAAGAATAACCAGGCATGCACTTTCCATTAAAAAAAAAAAAAAACAGAAGTTGAGAAAAGCTTAAACTAACTACTCCAATGGAAATATCTCGAAAAATTAGGCCGTTTCAAAAAAAACGGCTTGAAAAATGGCTTCCGGATGAAGAAGTTATGCCTTTTGAAAAAAACTAAGTTGTAGATGCCGAATAGTTACAGGAACGGGATGAAGTGTGGCTTTTTTTTTTAAAAAATCCGCCCCTTTGAACAAAAACTTTTTACAAAAGAAGCTTGAGAAGGAGACTTGAACCCAAGACCTCTATTCTCATAAACTAACCCCTCACCAAGTGAGATAGTGAAAGGATTATGTTATTTTATAAAGGAGGAAGGGGGGATGATTATTATTATTATTATTATTATTATTCTTCTTCTTCTTCTTCTTCTTCTTCTTCTTCTTCTTCTTTGGTGTGCGTGCCTTTTCCTGCACAAAAAACGAGCAACAAAAATGAAATGCAAAGCCTTACGGTAGAATGTTAGATTCTCGGTTAGCCTTACCAGCAACTATCACTTTTTCACTATTCATGATTTCCCGAGATCGCACAAAGACGCGGGGAAAGAGCATACGTAGCAAAAAAAACCCTTTTTCATGTTTCTGATTTGCCGAGATCGCATGGAGCGCACAGCAAAGAGCATACACAAATAAGAGGGTATAGATCCGGCAAATAAATAAAACCTTCAAAAAAAAAAAATTTAAAAAATTTAAAAATAAAATAAAATAAAATAAAAAATAAAAAAACCACTGCAAAATAGATGCTTTATACCTCCAGATCTAAACTGACATAACTTGGGCAACCGAAAACCTTTTCGCATGAAACGAACGATGTTCCTCACTGTAACAGACGCTTTGGACACAACCGAGCAGTTCTCCAATCCTAAAAATGTTTAAAAATAGTAGATCTACAAAACGACATTCGCATGTAGTCAAACCGGCTTCGGATTTTGATCAACAACATACGCTGCCCTCAAAATAGCTCTGATACCATGTAGGAATTTACAGGGTAAGTTCCGTAGATCAAGAACCAAAGGTCGCTGCCCACAAATAGATCACAAATCAGTACACCGGTATAATCACGTGGTTAAAACCCTCAAAGAGGGAAACAGTCCACGCCCTGAGCCAACGCGGCCACTTCAGGGAATTTATTAATATAAAAGAAAAGTTACATATGTTTCTCTCGTAAATGGTTACCAGAAAAATGACCCTTCATGCTCTTTAAATAGAGATCATGGACCAATCGGGTGTTAAGCCACAGTTCAAGTGCCGTTAATACCGAGGTGAGAGATAACCGTCGGATCACTACAAATCGTGACCGTCGGATTATAAGTTACAAATGTACATGGTAAAGAAACATTCTTTACCTAACTCTACACTAGACTAAGTTATTCTTAACTATTTCCTATGTGTTGGAATATCCTAACAAATAGTTCTAACTGAGTGATGAGTTAGTGAGAGGTGTAGTGAATTAAATCTTATTTAATTCACAAGTAGAGATCAATCAGTAAACTGATAATTCGCTATAAATAGTTGTTGCATGCCACTTATAAGGAAGGCCCAATTGAGAATAAGGTTAAAGGGATGATAACTATCAATTGTATAATTATAAAATTTTACAGGTCAGTTATAGAGTCATGTGGAGGCCAAGGATGCATTGTGTAATCAATTCAAGGGAATTTCTTATTTAATTGGGTGACAATTCCTCCAAGAATGCATGAGCAAGGCAGGCTAAGTAGAGGCTGAGAATTGGTTAAGTAATTGACTTATTTTGCCTAGATAGAAGTGAGACAGTTGACAGAGTGCAAGAATTTCTCTAAGAGAGAAAGCATTGTATTATTTCATGGTCGTGACTTTATACAATATGCATATAGTGGGGTTTTAGGCAGTGTGATTTCCCCAGATACATCTTGCGTTGTGTGATTGATTGTCTCTTTCTCTTACTTGTTATGTGATTGTGCGATCGTGTTTTGTTTCCGTAAATTGTAGAAGGATTCAATATTTTGTTTTAGTATATTACAAGATCATATTGAATCCCATGGTTAGATATTCTACATGGTATCAGAGCCCCAAGAATCACAATAAGAAGAGAATAACAGAGTTTTTTTTTTTTTTAATGGTTTGAATTTGCAGATTTATTCTTCAGGATCAAGCAGCAGATCAAGATGTCTTTCAATCGCTTGAGACTCGAATATGCACTCGACTGAAATTCGAATTACATAACATGGAAGGACAAGATGGAGGCAATGCTCGAGGACAAAAAACTGAAGGCCTTCATAAATACAGACATCCCTCAGCCCACAGCAGCAAATGCTCAACTTCTTGATGCATGGAAGAAGAATGTAGCAAAGACAAGAAGGATCTTATTATAGGGAGTTTGGGATAATTTTGTCTCAAATCTCCATGGGAAGGCTACTCCATATGCTATGTGGAAGACCTTGACAGATCTGTATCTGAATAACAACGACCATAGTAAGTTGGCGCTGAAAGACAAGCTCACGAAGATCAAAATGGAGAAGGGCAACACGATCCAAAAATATTTGACGAAGTTCACTCAATCTTGAGATGAGCTTGGAAGTGTTGGGATAAATGTTGCCTCGGATTATTTGGTGAGCCTAGCTCTTCTAGGCTTTCCCAAGAGCTGGCATAATTACCAGGAATCTATGAATGGGAGGAAGAAGCTACCATATTGGGAGCGATTATGGTTCGATCTGGCATAAGATAAATTCGATGGACCACCAGAGATGGATCCTCGTCAAATATTGATGATGAGGAGAACTATACCTTGGCTGGAAAGGTGAAGAAAGGAAAAGGGAAGGTGTCCCATTCCAAATCTGAGTCTAGCAAGGCATGCAAGAAGCGAGACTTGTCAAAGGTAAAATGTTTCAACTGTAATGAGCATGGACACTATGCCAAAAATTGTCCACAAAAGAAGACCAACAAGAAGGCCTCATGAGGAGCAATAGTTGAAGCAATTGCTTTAGAGTTCAAGTTGGATTTGACTCTCATCGCATTCATTGTGTCATCGATGATGGGTTATGTGTGGTACTTGTATAGTGGAGCTTCATTCCATATGACCAGCAACAAATAATTCTTCAGTAACTTGGAGGATAAGGATCTCCAGATGCACATTTAGATGGGTGATGATGGGAGGTATAACACTACCAGTGTAGGTATAGTTACCTTTCAGAGGGATTCATGTAATCCACTCACATTAAAATATGTCATGTATGTTCCTGGTTTAAAGAACAATTTGGTTTACGTTGCTATGTTGGAAGATCGTGGCTATGATGTGATTTTCAGTGAATGAAAGGTGTTCCTTCATCACAAATCCACGGGATAGGTGAAAAATATTGGGGTTCGAGTAAATAATATCTACAAACTAGATGTGGAACACTCCACAGCATTGACCACTAAAGCAGAGAAGGTGGAGAGTCGAGACATCGGTGAGTTATGGCACAGGAGGTTGGGCCATCTACACCACAATGCTTTGAAGATCATGGAACAGATTTCTATAGGACTTCCAAAGGGTGCACTTGTGCAGAGAGACACATGCAAAGGGTGTACATTGGGAAAGTATACCAAATCCACCTTTCATAATAAGGAAATTCGATCCAAGGTGATCCTTGAGAGAGTTCACTCATATGTGTGTTGTTATGAAACCAACTCACAAAATAGAAGAAAATAGAGATCAACGACTTAGAAATCATCCACTTCGAGGGGGAAACCTCCTTTACATTACATAAATGAACAATTATTATGTGATTCAAATGACGAAACCTCTTTTCTATATATAGGAGTCCATGGGATCACAAGATAATCCTAGTATACCTAACAATAATAATGTAAGGGCACAATAATAACAATATGGGGACTACAGGGGTACACAAATAAAAATAATGGGGCTACACTAACAAAAATAAGGGACTACACTATTAATATAGGGCCCTAACATGCCCCTCTCCTTCAAAAAAGTGTTTTCCTCAACGCTTGAGTAGTTATGGATGCTTCTATATAAAATTCTCTTCCTCACATGTGGAATATTCAGTGCGTAAGTTCTTCCACTTTATGAGATACTGTGAAAGTCATCGATTTCGTAGTTGTCGAGTTTTTATTTCCGTGATTGCTTCAGGTTTCAATATAATTTTTCCTTCCTCATCAAGTTCTGGCAATATTATTTGAACCGTAAGTTTGTCACCTATAACCCTCTTTAAGCATGAAACATAGAAAACTGGGTGCACACGGGAAGATGCAGGAAGATCCAATTTGTATGCCATAGTACCAATCTTTTGCAACACCTTGTAAGGACCATAGTACTTTGGCGATAATTTATTATCCTTCTTAGATTGCTTGAGGTAAATTTGTTTGTATGGTTGTAGACGTAAAAATACCCAGTCGCCTACGTCAAAACTCCTCTCGTTGCGATGTTGATCTGTCTGTTGTTTCATTCGATTTTGTGCCAAATTTAGGTTATCTTTTAAGAGTTAGAGAAATATAGAAAAGCCCTTTTGCCCTTTTTCTTACAATTGTTGTGGTGTCAACCTTGTAGGTTGTGGAAGTCTAGGAGTAGCAACACTTCCATCTTTTTAGTTCTGAGTGGTAGGCTTCCTTGTCGCCATAATTTTTCTTTAATTTTTTCTTGCCAACCTGATGCCTTCTCCAATGAATCAGGTTCCCAAAGGCGAACCTCATGTTGGATGTTATCCTTTAGAGTCCCTATGAAGACATCAATCTTATGTTCCTTTGGAATATTATTTACCCTTATATTCAATTTTTAGAAATCCTCAATGTACTCCATCATTGAACCCTTTTGTTTGAGATTTATCAATTGGCTAAAGAAGGTGTTGCTCTTTGTATCCTCATAATGTGCTATCATTTCCTCCACAAAAATTGACCAAGTGACCAGTGGTTTACAAGAAAAAAGTCATCAATACCATACAAACTGATTTTGTTCTAAATATAAAGTTGAAATGCGTACCTTTTGTGTGTTTTTCGTATTATGGAGCTCAAAGTATTGCTCCATTTGTAGTATCCAAGTTATCGGATCCTTGCCATCAAACTTCCTCTTATCAACATTTGGAATATGGTGGGTCTTAAATCCAAAATTAGAGTCTATGAAATCCTGATTAACATTTCTTTAGTTCTCATCATGAGTTTCCTATACTACCTTTTCACCATTAGGAATCTTTTCTTGTAGCAACATTGCTAAACCTTCCTTCAAACCTTCCATGTATTTCTTCAAATCTTCGATGTTGCCTTCTATACCATCGATCTTAGCTTCCATTCCATCCATATTAGCTTCCACGCCATCCATCTTAGCTTCCATGCCATCCATATTGGCTTCCACGCCATCCATCATAGCTTCCACGCCATCCATCTTAGCTTCCATGCCATTCTTCAAACCATCCATTTTGACTTCCATGCCATTCTTCAAACCATCCATCTTAGCTTCCACGCCTTTCTTCAGACCATCCATCTTAGCTTCCATTTCATTTTTTGTTACTCTTTGTGAGAACGAAATTTGTTGCACTTGGCCTTGTAATTTTAATATATCGTGTTGCACTTCTTCATTTTCATGAGTCATAGTAGAGCCTTCTAAGGGCTTAATGGGTGTTGAATTATTTTTATGGGGCATTTTAGAACCAAACACTGATATCTATGCTTCAATATGCCCTTGAAATCACTTCAAATTGATTGTTCAAACAACACTTATGCAATTTTAAAAAAAAATACACACATTTTCTTGCTTTTGAGGAGCTCGATATTAAATCTGATGTATCTCTGTAATTTCGTATCGCCGAGATTTTATATTTGGTCCTTTATTGTCCTTCAGAATATTCTTTCCAATGCCACAAGTCTGACCTGATTTGGATTCTTCAAGGAAAATTTATGCCCAATATCCCACAATGACCTAATTATGGATAAATTTAGTAGACCTAACTTGTACGGCATGCCACGTGTCATTGTTTCCTCCTTTGACTCTAAAATCGATAGAAATTAAACTAAAGTCCATGTACTTTCTTCCAATTCTTACATAATTCCAATCTGAGGCTCAGAGAGAGAGTTATGATGATTTTCCCAAGGTCACCTCTTTGAGATGAAATTTGGGAGCCCGCAAAAACCCTAACTTCACAAGTAATATCTCCAAAAATATCACGAACCAAGATCTGAAAATTTTCTGCGAAGTTCCTCTAGATTTCGGCACAAATGGGTTTTTTTTTAGCTTCTGAAACTTTGTATAACAAAAATTCATAGTGAAAATGCCACGAAGACCTGTTTGAAGTAGCGAAACCCTAGAATCCAAAACTATGATACCAAATGTTATGAAACCACAGGAGGTTGGGCCATCCACACCACAATGCTTTGAAGATCATGGAACAGATTTCTATAGGACTTCCAAAGGGTGCACTTGCGCAGAGAGACACATGCAAAGGGTGTACATTGGGAAAGTATACCAAAGCCACCTTTCATAATAAGGAAAGTCGATCCAAGGTGATCCTTGAGAGAGTTCACTCATATGTGTGTTGTTATGAAACCAACTCACAAAATAGAAGAAAAGAGAGATCAACGACTTAGAAATCAGCCACTTCTGGGGGGAAACCTCATTTACATTACATAAATGAACAATTATTAGATGATTCAAATTACAAAACCTCCTTTCTATATATATGAGGCCATGGGGTCACAATATAATCCTAGCCGACCTAACAATAATAATGTAAGGGCACAACAATAACAATAGTGGGCTTTATGGGGCACAATAATAACAATGTGGGAATTACAGGGGTACAACAATAACAATAAGGGGGCTACACTAACAACAATAAAGGACTACACTAGTAATATAGGGCTTTAACATGTGTAGACCGTTCTCGACAACTTCCACAATAAATCAAAGGTATTATGTGATTTTTGTTTATGATTTTTCAAGAAAGTTTTGGATTTTCTTCATGCAGAAGAAATATCATATGTTCTTCAAGTTTTGCGGGTTAAAGGAACTTGTCGAGAAAGATACAGGGAAGAAGGTGAAGGCTCTGAGGAGCGACAATGGTGGAGAATACATCTCTAACGAATTCAAGAACTTATCTGCCTCAGAAGGAATTCGAAGAGAATTGATTACACCTCATAACCCACATCAGAATGGAGTTGTAGAAAGGAAGAACACAACTATTGTGGGAGAAACATGAGCTATGGTGCATGATTAGGGCCTACCGTTGCATCTATAGGCAGAAGCATGCAATACAACAATATTTGTACAGAACATAAGTCCTCATCAGAAACTTGGGATGAGTACACCAGAGGAGGGTTTTCAGGTAAGAGACTAGACGTGTTGTATTTTAAAATTTTTGGTTCATCTGTTTATTTCCATGTGACCAAAGATCCCAGGAAGAATATAGAGCCAACAACATAGTTGGGGATATTTGTGGGGTAAACTAATACACCTAAAAACTATCAGGTGTACTTTCCAACACACAGGACGACAGTTGTTAGAAGAGATGTGAAATTCGATGAAGAGAAAGCCATGTGAACTTCTCTTGAGAGAGCTTGAGTTGCATTTAGTTGAGGAGTTCTTGGCTCCAAAAGGATGAACCTCAAGATGTGGATCAGCCACAAGCAGAGGAACATAGAGTGGTAGAAACCACTATTGAAGAGCCATACATTAGAGGTGGAAGGAATCACACCAAAGAGGCTAATAGATTATTTTTGGATGTGAGAGAGAATGTGGGAGTACCCACATCACATCGCAACTAGAGAAGGTCCCCAAAGCGGTACACTGGATACATGGCTCTTATGAGCGAATGTATTGATATAGAACCATCATCTTTTGAGGAAGCAGTGCAAAAACCAGTGAGGGTTGATGCCATGGTTGAGGAGTATGATTCCATTATCAGAAACAGTGCATGGGAAGTTGTCCCAAGACCAGTGGGGAAGTCAGTTGTAGGATCCAAGTGAGTCTAAAAGGTGAAGCAGGCAGTAGATGGGAGTGTGGAGAAACACAAGGCTAGATTTGTGGCCAGAGGGTTCTCTCAGGTGGAGAGGATTGACTATGATGATACTTTTGCACCGTTCGCAAGGTACTCATCTACTAGATCCATCCTTGCACTCTCAGTGCAGATGGGGTGGCAGAGACATCAGATGGATGTAAAGACATCCTTTCTCAATGGAGTTATCGAGGAAGAATTGTACATTAAACAATCATAAGGTTTTGAGACCTTAGACAAGGAGTCACATGTGTGCAAACTCAAGAGAGCAATGTATGGGCTAAAGCAAGCACCTTGTGCTTGGTACACCACGATTGACAACTATTTCACCGGGTTGGGCTTCACCAAGAGTGAAGCGAATGCGAACCTATATCATTTTTCGGTTTATGGTAAGCTTTTGATTATTGTAATTTATGTCAATGATCTGATACTGACAGGTGATGAGCAACTCATAAATTCTTGTAAAGAGGATCTTGCAAGAGAATTTAAGATGAAGGACATGGGGATCTTGCACTATTTCCTAGGATTAGAAATATGGGAAATAGATGCGGAGTTATTTGTATATAAGGGCAAGTATTCCAAGGAGATTCTAAGGAAGTTCCACATGGAGGGTAGCAAACCCATGGAGAATCCTTTTGCAGGAATCTAGACGGATGATGCTACTTCAGGCGAAGTAGTGGATGTTGTTGTTTACAAGCAGCTTGTGGGTTCACTCATGTATTTCATGAACACATCACCCGACATATGCTACGCAGTTAAAAAGTTGATCCAAGCTATGGTTAAGCCTACCAAGCTATTTTTGGAAGGCAGGGAAGCATGTGTTGAGATATCTCAGAGGCACTACAGAGTATGAATTATGGTACAAATGTACATAGGGAGTGAAGCTTCAAGGCTTCATTGATGCAAATTGGGAAGGGAGTCCACCTGACAGGAAGAGCACATCAGGAGGCATATTCAACATAGGATCAATAACAATTTCTTGGTACAACAGGAAAAAGAGATTAGTTGCACTCAGTTCAGCAGAGGTAGAGTACATGGCGGTCAGTCAGGCAGCATGCGAGGCCATCAGGATGAGGAAGATACTTGTTGGTTTGTTTGGTCAACAGATGGATTCGATGGTGATACATTATGATAACCAGAGTTGCATCAAACTCTCGGTTAATCCAGTATTCCATGACAGGTCCAAGCATATTGATATCCGGTATTTCCATCTCAGAGATTGTGTTCAGAGGCGAATTATGTCATTAGAGTACATTCCCATGGAGGACCAGGATGCAGATATCTCGAAGAAGGTGCTGGAAAGAAGAAAATTTGAATTCCATAGAGACTAGATCTAGGTAGAAAATAATCCCTTTCTTGTTGAGAGGGAGTGTTGAAATGACACCAAAAAATGGAACCCCAAGGGGGCTTCTATTTAATTTTCCCTTAATTATATTGGAAGATAAATTGTAATTTCGTCTCATGACAAATTGTATTAGTTAAATAAGTTAGAATTACTTAGTTAGCTTAGGAAATTCAAGTTGACGGTTAGAGAGGCGACATGTAGAGTTCTCCCATGATCTAAGGGGGTCCAGTTACAATTATTTGTGAGTTGTAATTAGTTAACTCAAGAAATTGAGTTAAAATCAGTTTAACTAGTTCTAACTTAGTGATGAGTTAGTGAGAGGTCCAATGAATAAAATCTAATTTAATTCACAAGTAGTGACCAATCATTTAACTGATAATTTGCTATAAATATTTGTTGCATGTCAGTTCTAAGGAAGGCCGAGTTGAGACTGAGGTTAAAGGGATGCTAACTATCAGTTGTATAATTAGAAAATTGTATAGGTCAGTTATATAGTCATGTGGATGCCAAGGATGCATTGTGCAATCAATTCAAGGGAATATCCTATTTAATAGTGTGAAAATTCCTCCAAGAATGCGTGAGCAAGGGAGGCTGAGTAGAGGTTGAGAAAAGGTTAAGTAATTGGTTGATTTTTCCTAGATTAGAGCGAGACAGTTAGCAGAGTGAAGGAATTTCTCTAAGAGAGAAAGCATTGTATTGTTTCATGGCCTTGACTTTATACAATATAAAAATAGCGAGGTTTTAGGCAGTGTGCTTTCCCCATATACATCTTGCGTTGTGCAATTGATTGTCTCTTTCTCTTACTTGTTATGTGACTGTGTGATCATGTTTTGTTTCCGCAAATTGTAGAAGGATTCAGCATTTTGTTTTAGTACATTAGAATATCAGATTGAATCCTGTGGTTAGATTTTATACAATATGTTGTTATGATTATATATATACATGAATTGCGTTGATTGGTTGATCTTGCAGGATGTATCCTCCCAAAACTAAACTAAGGTATGTTGGTTTATTATTATTTGGTTTAGCTAACATATTATGCTTGGCAGGAATAAAGAACAACATGGATAAAGAGATGGTACACTACAAGGAATCTCCCTATGAGTCATATGAGCAACATGATGGGAACTCTTCTGGTTTGGAAGACACATTGAGAATCCTAAAGGAATAAATAAGGAGTTGTAAGGTAGACAATGACAGGGTCATACAGGCACAAGAGAAACAAGAAGAGGTGAATGCAATACTTCTTCAAAGCTTGTTATATTTGCAGAAACAAGGGACACTTAGGATCAACTATGGACAGGAGGAAGAGACTAATGGGGCATATGGCAGTAGGTATCTTGGCAAACACAGGTCGGACAAAGCAGACATAGTGAGAGATGGCAGGTTGTTGGACACTCCAGATAGGAGGGGAAATGAGTACATGTACCATTCTAGTTATGGTTCAAATAGATATCATGATCGTCATCGATGTCACCCTTACAGGAGGAGAGGCAGGGAATACTTTCCTGATGAATTCAAGAAAGAAAAACCACCTACTATGATGGAAACTTGCAGAAACTAGAAGATGCAAAGGCTTGGATACTTGGAATGAAAAAATTCTTTGATTTCCATGAATACACATAAAACATGAAGGCTAGGATTCTATCTTCAGTTTGAAAGGTAAAGCAGACATTTGGTGGGAAGATGTGAAGCGGGTCAAAGACATCAAGACAGAGGCCTTGAGCTAGCATGAGTTCAAAAGGATTTTTAGGAAGAAGTATTTTTCAGAGAGGTATTACGACAGCAAGGCCAAATAATTCTATAAGCTAAAGATGGGATCAATGACAAATGAAGAGTACACGAAAAAATTCTTGGAGCTATTAAGGTATGTACCATATATTGAGGATGAGAGGGCTAAAGTTTAGTAATTTTTCAGTGGTTTTCGATTAGAATTCAAAGATCGGATTGAGTATGAGGAGCTTCTGTCACTTGAGGAAGTCATGGGGAAGTTGAAGCATTTCTATGAACAATCAAAGCGCAAGAATGAGTCTCAACAAGGATGGAAGAGGAAGACAAGGTAAAAGTAAATGGCAACATAAGAGAGCAAGGCCTAATAATGAAGATGAGAAAGAAAATGTGGCACTGCAAAATAATTTTAATGCAGTTGGACAGGGACATAGGCCGCAACAACAACATAGATCACAACCACAACATGGAGGTAATGGTATGGGATGGTTAGAGTGTTGTACATGTGGTGAAGAGCACATTAAGAGAGTTTGTCCACAAAATCAGGGTGGTATGCCTAATATATACAGTGAACAGGAGGCACAAACTGTTGGGATGTTGGGCAAAGAATTCCTCGTATTTATGCAGCAGTGGACAACAGGCAGGAAAATCACCAGGCTTCTATCATTGAGATGGAAGGTAAGCTTTGTGATCAAGTTATTTTTATTTTGATTGAACCTAGATCTAATTATAGCTATGTTTTTACTGACTTGGTGAATAAGTGTGGTTTGAGTAATTAAATGCATGCAAAATTTTGGTTAGTGCAATTGGCCACATGTATGAAGAAAAAAAGTTCACCAATGGGTAAGAGATTGTGCATTTGAGTTAAATGTTATGCCTACAATAACACACTTGAACATATTTCCATTGGGTTCATATAGTATGCTATTGGGTATGGATTGATTATATCTCACAGGACCAAGGTAGATTTCTATGACAAATATATTTAATTATTGGATGACAATGGGGAACCAAGAGTTTTATAGGGAAAGAAGAAATTCACATCAGTTAGGAAAGTGACAGTCATGTAGGCTAAGCGCAGTCGCAGGAAAGGGTGCGTGCTATTTGCAGTTCATGTCTCTAGTGAAAAAGGTAAGGAAGTTGAGGATGCAAATGTGTTGAAAAACTATCCAGTTTGGCAGCAGTTTCAGGATGTGTTTCCAGCGAAGATTTCAGGGTTGCCATTTCACAGGGAGGTAGAATTTTCTATTGAGTTGATGTCAGGGGCAGCTCCAACATCAAAAGCACCTTATAGGATGAGCACACCTGAGTTGGTAGAGTTAAAGTTGCAGCTAAAATAAATGATTGAAAAGGGGTACATTAGACCAAGTGTATCGCCATGGGGTGCACCGATGTTGTTCGTAAAGAAGAAGGGTGACATTATTAGACTATGCATTGACTACAGGCAGCTGAACAAGGTGACCATCAAGAACAGGCACAAATTAGCAAGGATCGATGATTTGTTTGATCAACAGAAGGGAGCAACAATGTTCTCTAAGATCAACTTGAGATCGGGGGATCATTAGGTATGCATCAAAGAGTAGGACGTCTATAAGACCACATTCAGGACCAGGTACGTGCATTATGAGTATGTTGCAGTTCCATTCAGTTTGACTAATGCCCACATTTATGTGTTTGATGAACAATGTTTTGCGTCCTTATTTGAACAATTTTGTGATTGTGTTTATTGATGACATATTGGTATATTATAAAAATTTGGAAGAACATCATTGAAGAGGAAAGGTAAGAAGTTTGATTGGATAGAGGAGCGTGAGGTTAGTTTTGAGCATCTTAAGCATTTTTTGACACATGATATAGTGTTGAATATTGTAGATCCAAATAAGGAGTTTGTAGTGTGTACAAATGCTTGCAAGAGAGGACTTGTTGGGGTCCTTATGCAGGTTGGACAAGTGGTATGCTACGAGTCACAAAAACTTAATGAGCACGAGGAGAACTACCTCACACATGATCTCAAGCTAGTAGCGATCATTCATGCACTAAATATGTGGAGGGAATATCTTCTTGGAAGGCGGTTTGTATTGATGAGTGACCACATTGGGTTGAGATACCTATTTGACCAATCAAATTTGAACGTTGGGCAGGCTAGATGGTTGGGAATGATCAACGAGTTTTACTTCGAGATCAAGTACATCAAGGGAAAGGATAATAGATTTACAAATGCCCTTAGCAAGCAAGTATAGGTAAATCACTTAGCAACGATGGGTTCCTATGGGACATATTTATAGGAGGATCTTGCAGGTAGGTCAACAGGATCACATGTATATGGAGATTGTGCAAAGGTTTCAATAGAGTACAAGTACAGGTACATGTGTTGGTACATGTACATGTGTTAGTATAGGTACAGGTGTTGGCATAGGTACAGGTACATGTCGTACAGGAACAGGTACACATGTACAAGATTTGGATCACCGTCTCACAACATATGGATTGGTTAGATTTAGAGACGGGATGTATGTATCATACAACAATGAGCTCAAGAAGGTGATCTTGAGGGAGTTTCAAGAGAAACCATACTTGGGTCACCCAGGCTACCAAAATACTTTTACTATAGTAAAGATAATCTATTATTGGCCAAATCTAAAGAAGGATGTGGCGGAGTTTGTAGTGAGATGTTTGGATTTCTAGATGTTTAAGGAAAAGTGTAAAAATTCTAGAATGGAAATGGGAGGTCATTTCCATGGAAGTCATCACAGGTTTTCCTAAGACATCTAGACAACATGATTCCATTATGGTTGTTGTGGACAGGTTGACAAATGTTCCACATTTCATACCGGTGAAGACTATATACTCAACTAGCGATGTCGCATAGGTGTTCATCAAAGACATAGTCATATTGCATGGTGTTCCAAGAAAAATGTGTCCGATAGGGATGAAAAGTTCACTTCCAAGTTTTGGAAGAAGTTGTTTGCAGGTTTGGGCATCGAGTTGCCCTTCAGCACAATTATCATCCGCAGACAGATGGACAAACTAAGAGGGTCAACATGATACTAAAGGATATGTTGAGGATGTATGTGATGCATCAGCAGAGCAATTCAGAAGAATATCTTCCACTAGTAGATTTCTACTACAACAACGGGTATCAGGATTCATTGAATATGAGTCCATTTGAGGCTATGTATGGGTGGAGTTGCAACATTCCTATCAGTTGGAGTGATCCAATTAACATAGTACTAATTGGACCCGAGATGTTGGAAGAAATGGAATAGGAAATGCAGGTGATCAAGAGGAACTTGAAAGTAGCACAGGATGGGAAGAAGAGTTATGCAGACAGGAATAGGTTATTAAAGGATTTTCAAGTTGGGGATTAGGTTTACTTTTGTATCAATCCCAAGAGGATCTCTTTGTGGATTGGATCATGTGCCAAGTTGGCACCATGATTTTGTGGACCATTTAGGATCATTAAAAGGATCAGACCAGTGGCCTATTGACTTGCACTGCCTTCCAAAGTGAAAATCCATGATTTTTTTCATATATCATTGCTTAAGAAGTATGTTAAATATGTTGATCATGTGATTGAATGGTTTGTATTTCAGGTGGAACCCGATGGAGAATTACAACTGGAGCCTCAATGTATATTACAGGAAAATGTTCTCATGCTCTAGAACCGAGCAATAGGGCAAGTTAAAGTGCAATGGAAGCACTTTGGGCCTGATGAAGCTACATGGGAGATGGTGGATCAGATGTGGGCCATGTATCCTTCCTTGTTTGCCGGTTGAGGCAAAGCAGTTTTGGTGTGATGTTGGTATATGTTTTGATGTGATGTTTAGGTATATGTACATATGTGTATAGATGTAAATACTGCCATGAGCCATGTTATAAAGCTCCAATAAGCAGCATGGTGTCATTTCATTATAGTTGTCATGTTGTTGTGATGTCATGTTGGTTGCTTTTCAACAGGGTGATCATTGTAAATACTGCATTGAGCTATGTTTTAAAGCTCCCTGGGAAGTATGGTTGCTATTCAAAGGTTTTGCTGAGGTATAAGTGTGGTTGAACACCGAAGACGGTGTCCCCTAAGGGGGAGGGTTCTGTAACAACCATGGTGAAAATTCCATGTAATAAAAGTCAAAGAAATAATAACCATTGTTGATGGGACACTTATTCCAGGCTGAATTTTGGGCAAAACATCCTAGTGGGTGTTCATTTGGTTTATTATGGCTAAGGAAATTGGCAAAGGGAAAAGAAAAGGCTTTGGAAAGGAAAAATGGCATTTTTGGCACATTTCACTACAAGGAAAAGACCCTCTAGCGGATGTTTTTGAGGAAGCCCTTATAAAAAAACCCCAAACTTTCGTTTCTAGAAAAGGTTACTAGAGGAGGTTGGCGGGTGGTGGGTATTGCGGATGTTTTCCGCTTGGTGCGCTTATCATCCAAAACTACACCGGTGCGCTCAACAAGAGAAAGCACCGGTGCGCACAAAACATTGGCACACTGGACACCGTGCGCTCCGTACACACCCGCATGGTGTGTCGTATTAATGTAGAGCCCAAAAAATCACATTTTCATTTTTCTCAGTGCTCCAGATATCTCAAGCACTGGTGCAATTTATCCTTGTTTGAGTCGCTCTGACATCGGTGATCTCATTGCACCCATTGCTGTTGTGCATTGCCCACCAATCTCCAGCTTGCATTTTTCAAAACGGTGACCAAATTTTATTTTGCAAATTCTACAGCAAATATGCCTCCTTGATGGCCAAATGTATTTTTCTTGTTTTTCCATAATTAAGCTTTTTAGCGGATTAGAATTTCAAATAACTTTAAAATTAACCATTTAAAAGAAGAAAAAAAGTTTTTGCACCTAAGCAGTGCTGCCTGCAAAATTTACAGGCCACACCGCAATCGGTCCTAATGGTATCCACATTGTTTCTGAGGTGGTACTGAACGGCACACCGCGTTATTTTAAAATTTAAAAAAAAAAAAAGTGCGGTGCGGTCATTTAGCTGGCCGCACCATTGACCATGTGGAATAACGGCAACGCGGTACGTTGACGAAAATATATGCCCCGGTGTTTGTTAGCGCACCGCATTCAGCATTCCAACAGGGTCAACAGTGTGGCTTGGTAAAGGACCGCACCATTGACTATGCAATTAGTCAAGAGGTCAGTGTGCTGACACAACTATACGTGCCGGGGCGTAGAGTTTAGTCAGCGCACCGCACTCCTGACACTGTACATAGTCAATGGTGCTCTGAAAATTTTCAGGTGCACCACCTACGGTGCGTTGAATGTCATCTGGGGCACCGCCCCTGGTGCGCGACAAACAAAAGATGCATCAGAACCGATGCATGACTGTTTTTTGTGGCGCACTGACTGTTTTGTTTTTGTTTTTTTTTTCAAAAAAATTATATATGTATATTCCTAAATACATGTCTCGTTTAATAAAAAAAATTATTTAATATGTCAATCATTCAGAGAGAAGAGGGGGAACAACAACAACAACAGGCGGAGAAGTATGACATGGTTCGCCTGTGGGAGGCACGAGAGAGGGAGAGAGATGAGTACCCTCGCCCTATTACAGCAGCTACCCAGGGGATCCTAAGGCAGATAGGCCTCCTCAAGTTCTATGAGGAGGCTACTTCCCTAAAGGGATATGGTGTGTTTTTTAGACATCTTATTCGCAGGTGGAATGCCCACCGATAGGCTTTCCAAGTTGGTCCTAACCAGTGGTACATGCCCACCGAGGAGGATATATATTTCATTACAGGGATATTGAGGAGAGGGGTGGATTTTCCCTCGTTCCCAGAGGTTCCAGCTGGTTGTGTAGCAAGGAGTCAATTAGTGTACTCCCAGAGATACACTGGAGCAAATGTATTGTCTCCTTCAGATTTTCAAGTCGTTGGAGGTCAGTTACGTATTGGTTTATTTGGTAGTGAGAAGGTGCAGTGCCTCTCACTTCTCATTTCAACCATTTCACACAACACCAATGACAGTAAACACATTAGTTGCTTGCCTCTATATTATGATGATTCTTTAGTACAGGAGCCACGAATTTTCAGGTGGTCTACCATTTTTTTACAGCAGTTTTGTACAGCCTTAGATAGATGTTGTGCTCATGCACAAGGGAGGGTCAACTTCTTTTTTGCTTCAGAGCTTTTTTGTTTATTTTTTGAGAGGTTTCCAGAGACGAGGCCTACTTTTGTTCGACAGCCTTGTAGGCCGATGTTTGACGCACATATGCACATGTGGGGGTAGATGATGCCCAAGAGGGGCGAGATTGTGTTTCCAGCAAGGATATCTCATGATGCACTGGAGTTGCTAGCCAGTGTTGACGAGTTGCATCCCTTCATTATGGTCCCCTGTCCTTATGTTGGATTGGATTGGCGAGGGTGTCCCAACATCCTCTTCACAGCTGATGAGCCACCGGATGATAGAGGTAATATTACTGTTTTAATTAAATTTATTCTAACATGTTCTTTAACTTGTTTTTTATAAAATTGTGTAATGAAATTGTCTAATTATTGTTGTGTACTTGTATATATTTTGCAGACATTGGGTCTTTCGATGGCAAGGATATGCCGGCACCACCACATGATCCAGGTGTGGATCTTGATGACGATCAGGGCATGCCAGACGTCGAGGATCATCAGGAGGCCGGTGCAGAGAGACCTGCTCCTGCTGGTGCACCGGTACCGCCTTTTGCTAGGCGTGGTCGACTTGATACTATATACAGGATGGAGTTGGGCGACCAACTCACTACATTGATTGTTGAGGCAGGCATCAGGCCCGCTCATATGAGAGACATACAGGCCGATGGTAGGCTGGTACAAATGTGGAGAGGCATGTCACGTGACATGTATAGGTTGATGCGGCATGTTGTAGGAGAAACGACCTTAGTTACGCAGCTGAGGAGGACTGTTGCACGTTATAGTCGTGGTCGAGATGCAACACTTAATCAACAGTCAGCGAGTAGTGACTCATCATCTCATGATCATTCACCTCGTGCCACGCAAGATGAGTAACCTCCACTAGCATCTAGCAGCAGTCATCATGGAGATGAGGTTGGACCATCGGCCACATCCAGTCAACAGCCTACAACATCTAGCAGTACTCATGATCGTGAGCAAGCTAGACCATCGACCGTCGAGGCTGCACCATTGACTGAGCAGGTGACTAGTACTGCTATTGACGTTGTACCACCAGCTGATCCATGATAATTTTAACATTATATATATATATATATGGTCCATGTATTTTATGTTCATGTTCATGTTGTACTTAATTTACATGTTGGTGATCATCATGATGTGTATATTGTTAGGTCATGTTAGATACATCCATTTAATGTGTAGCTTGCAGATAGATGTGTATGTGATAGCATGAGTTATTTGACATGGGATGTATATTTGATGTTTGTGTTGTGACGATGTTATAAAATGTGAATTCTGTTTTGTTAGATGATCATGATCACGATGATGTTAGCGAATTTGGATGTGTTTTTTAGTCAAATATGATGTTTGTATGATGGTTATCATGATCGTGATGTTTATTAATTAATTTAATATTAAATTTCAATGATATTTTGGCCGATAGGCCTTCCTTTTAAATCATTCCCCTTTTGGTTTCGTCAACTTTTTTAATCTAAACCATACATTTGTATTGAAGACAAATGAATTCACATTTTAGCTAACTGACCGCATTAATGTTATATAGTGAGATCTTGACGACAAATGTCTTCACATTTTAAGGTAACGTGACTGCATTAATGTTATTTACAAATATTGTGCCGCCTGTTCCGCATATAGTGAGATCTTGCCGACAAACGACTTCACATTTTAGGGTAACGTGACCACATTAATGTTATTTACAGATATCGTGTCGCCTGTTCCACATATAGTAAGATCTTGCCTTGGATTCTGTATTATGGAATCGTTCAAAGGCCCAAGGGAGGAGACAATTTACAATTCTTCATATCGTGATAATCATAACAGAAAATTCATAACGTGATAAGCATAACAGAAAAATGAGATCTAGCCTTCAATCCAGTATTGCGAAATTTTGCAAAGGCCCAAGAGAGGAGACAATTTTACAATTCCTCACTAGAGATGAGATTATCTGGATGATTAACTGGATTTAACTCTGAAGACGTTGTCACTATGTTGGGAAACCTAACCGTGCAAGGCAATCATCTGTTTTGTTCCGAAACACCCAATCGGAATTGTTTGTTTTCTATCTATTTCAATATCGAGATCTATGCCTTGAATTTGATCGGTCAGGGGAATTTGCAGCTAAATTTTTGGAAAAGGTTTCACCCAAATTCGAACTCGAGACCTCGCACATGACGTTTAACTGGGAGAGAGAGGTAAGCTTGTTGTTCAATGGCTGAAAGACTCAATCATGGCTTGGTTACTCGCTTACTCTTGTAGTGTTTTTATTTTTGTTGTATTTCATGAGTATATTGTCAATCTCAAGTCTCGTTTCATGGGGGTTTCGAGTGGTAAAGCTCCCTCGGGCCTCACTGCTCCTCTTATTGGAAGAAACCCTAGAGCGCTTCTCTTTAAGGAGGTTTCGAGTGGTAAATCTCCCTCGGGCCTCACTGCTCCTTTGATTGGAAGAAACTCTAGAGCGCTTGGATTTAGGGTAATGGAATCAATTGTTTTTAGTCTGAATGTAGGGTTGGGATATTTTCTCATTTGGCAGGGATGTATTTCCATGGAGGGGTTTTTATAGCTGTGAATTTTCATCTTCCTACCCAACCACGATCGACGAAGTATGCGTCCCATTGCCTTCAGTATCTTGAGAAGATATGATATCCTTATTTTGTGTGAGATTCAGAGCTCTTTTAGACATATGGTTTTCAACTGGGAAATTACTCTAAACCCTTTTTTGATTTTTTTAATTCCCTACGTTGAGTTTGATGTGAGAAGCGACCAGTTTAGTGGACTCTTTCCACAGCACACCGAAGGTAGCATATATCTTTAAGGTTGCATTAAGAGCCTTTGAAGTTACCATCATGCAGTGATTTTTTCTTGGAAGAGATTTTAGGATAGGTGTCCATTAATTAATTTCCTATCTAGTGAGAATCTTTCTTAAAAACTAAAATTTCAACTGTGAAATTTCATGAAAACGTGAAGGATGGCGTCGAGGAAATGTTAAAAATAAGCATGTTTCTGCCGCTGATCCAAGGTATTTGGATCTGAGTATTCCTTAGGTAGAGCCACTGTAAAAAAATGAAATAACATTATAGATTATAAATTAACTGGGTTGTGCACCGAGAGCACAATTTTGGCCGGAAAGTTATTTTTTTCAAGTCATTTATTTTTATTTTTAAAATTTAGTTATGAGAGTGTTTAAATACTTTTTATATGAGGCATTCAATTTTTTTTAAAGATGGACAATTATAATTTAAAATTAAATTTCCAAAATTTCTGTCCAATTTTAATTGAAATCACAAAATTTTCACTCTTTTCCAAACATAATTGTGACTTACTCTTTCTCTCTTTTTTTTTTTTTAATTTCCTAGAAATGGGTTTTCCTAGGTTTTAAAAATTTAGTGATGAGGGTGTTTAAATAGTTTTTATACGAGGCATTCAAATTTTTTTTTTTAGGTGGACAACTTTAATTTAAAAATTACAAAATTTCTATAAATTTTAATTGAAATCACAAAATTTTCACTATTTTCCAATATTTTCCAAACACAATTGTGACTTACTCTTTTTTTTTTCCTTAGAAATAGGGAAGTGTGGGGGTTACTGTTGATGAAGAAGACTTGGTGAGCTTGGCTCTCCTTGGGCTTCGGAAGAGTTGGCATAGCTACGAAGACTCTGTCAATGGACGGGAGAAACTGCCGGGATGGGAACGAGTTTGGTCGGATCTTGTGCAGGAGGAGATAAGGCGGGGTACCAGGGATGGATCTTCATTGAAGAATGAAGATGAAGAGAATTGTGCTTTGGCTGCCAAATCAAGAAAAGGGAAGGGGAATAAATCTTCTTCAAAATCCGGTGCTAAAGGCAAGAAGCAGGATTTGTCCAAAGTGAAGTTTTTTCACTGTCACGAGCATGGACATTTCACGACTAACTATCCACAGAAGAAGAAGAATAAGTAGGTTGTTGGATCTGCAGCCGGAGAGGCCTTAGCCTCGCAATTTGAGCTAGATTTTTCCTTGATCGCATGCTTGGTTTCAAGTTGCATGGGATCGGTGTGGTATCTTGACAGTGGTGCATCTTTCCATATGACGGGAGACAAAGAGTTGTTTAGTGACTTGGAGGAGAAGGACCTCCATATGCATATAGAGATGGGTGATGATGGTCAGTACAGTGCGACTGGCATTGGGACCATTACCTTTGAGAGGGAGTCTGGTAATCCGTTCTTGTTGAAGAATTTCATGCATGTTCCAGGTCTGAAGAAGAACTTGATCTCAGTCGCAATGCTGGAAGACAAGGGTTATGATGTTGTTTTCAATAAGGGAAAAGCCTTCCTTCGACATAAAAAAACGGGTCAAACCAAGAACATAAGGGTTTGAATTAAGAATCTCTACAAGCTGGAGGTAGATGGTTGTGCTGCAATGGTGGGCAAAGCAGAAGAAGTGGTGAGTAGGGATGAGGGCGAATTATGGCATAGGAGATTGGGCCATCTTCACCATGGTGCTTTGAATATTTTGCTGCAAATTTCTACTGGACTTCTCAAGGGTACTCTTGCGTAGTCAGATCAGTGAAATGGGTGTACAATGGCTAATTTTGTGAAGACCACCTTTCACGAGAAGGAGAACCGTGCTTCGGTGATCCTGGAGAGAATTCACATAGACGTGTGTGGACCATTCTCGGTTGCTTCAACAGCAAAACACAGGTATTATGTGATATTTGTTGATGACTTTTCTCGTAGATGCTGGATCTTCTTCATGCAGAAGAAGAGTGAAACGTTCTCAAGGTTCTGTGAGTTCAAGGCATTGGTGGAGAAGGAGTCAGGGAAGCAGGTGAAAGCTCTGAGGAGCGATAATGGTGGTGAATACATCTCAGGTGAATTCAAAGAATTCTGTAGCAAAGAAGGAATTTGAAGAGAACTCATAGCGCCTCATAACCCACAGCAGAATGGGGTTGCGGAGAGAAAGAACAGAATGATCGTGGGTGCTGCACGAGCGATGCTGCATGAACAGGGCCTACCGATGCACTGGTGGGCGAAAGCATGCAACACTACGGTTTATGTGAAAAACCATTGTCCTCATAGAGTACTTGGCATGAGTACACCTGAAGAAGCATTTTCTGGTAAGAAGCCTAATATTTCTCATTTGAAGATTTTTGGCTCACCTGTTTACATTCATGTGACGAAGGACGCCAGGAAGAATCTGGAACCGACTACAAAAGTTGGGATATTTGTGGGGTACACAGAAACACCCCATAATTATCGTGTGTATTTTCCAGACAGTCGGATGACTGTTGTGCGACGAGATATAAAATTGAATGAGGTGAAAGCCATGAAGTTGTCGCTTGAGAGGGAGCTACACTTGCATGAGGAAGATTTTACATGAAACTTCGTTCCCAAAGATGAGCCCTCCGGATGTGGATCAATCACAAGAGGAGGATTCATGGAGTGGAGGAGTCCACTCATGTAGAACCAAACATCAGACAAGGTAGAAAGCGTACCACAGAAGCTGAGAGACTGAAGCTTGATGTAGCACAGAATGTAGGAGTCCCTACATCACAGCGCATACAGAGACAGTCACCTGACCGATATACTAGATACATGGCTCTTATGAGCAAGTGTATCATGAAAGAGCCATCTTCTTTCGAAGAAGCAGTGTAGGGGCAAACATGGGTAGATGCCATGGTGGAGGAGTATGACTCCATTGTCAGAAACAATGCTTGGGAGATTGTTCCAAGGCCGGTGGGAAAATCAGTTGTAGGATCAAGATGGATCTACAAGGTAAAGCAAGCTGCTGATGGGAGTGTCGAGAAGTATCAGTCAAGATTTGTTGCCTGGGGCTTCTCACATATTGAGGGTATTTACTATGAAGAAACCTTTGCACCTGTCGCACGGTATTCTTCCATACGGACCATCCTTGCTCTCTCAGCGCAGATGGGTTGGCACATTCATCAGATGGATGTGAAGACTACATTCCTTAATGGGATCATTGAGGAAGAAGTGTACATTGAGCAGCCTGAAGGATTTGAGATCTTCAGCAACAAGTCGCATGTCTGCAGACTCAAAAGAGCGTTGTATGGGCTGAAGCAAGCACCACGTTCTTGGTACACTCAGATCGAAAGCTATTTCACCGGACTTGGCTTCACCAAGAGTGAGGCGGATGCAAAACTGTACCAAATTGTGGTGGAGGGTAAGATTTTAATCATTGTTCTTTATGTTGATGATTTAATACTAACAGGTGATGAGCAGTTGATACACTCATGCAAGGCATATCTTGCAAAGGAGTTTGAGATGAAGGATTTGGGCCTCCTTCATTATTTCCTTGGATTGGAAATATGGCAGCGGGAAGGTGAACTATTTGTGTCTCAAGGCAAGTATGCCCGGGAGATACTGGAGAAGTTTCACATGCAAGGCTGCAAGCCTATCGACACTCCTCTTCCAAGAAATTGGAAGAAAGAGGATGCTACATCGGCAGAGGTAGTGGATGCCACTGTTTATCGACAGTTGGTGGGTTCGCTCATGTATTTAGTCAATACAAGACCAGACATATGCTATGCGGTGAACCAACTTTCACAAGCGATGGTTAAGCCTACCAAGCTCTTTTGGAAGGCAGGCAAGCATGTATTGAGATATCTTAGGGGCACATCTAAGTATGGTTTATGGTACAGACAGACGGATGAGGTGAAGTTGCATGGCTTCACAGATGCAGATTGGGCAGGAAGCCCAACAGACAAGAAGAGCACATTAGGAGGGATTTTCAGTATTGGATCTACGGCTGTTTCTTGGTACAGTAGGAAACAAATATTTGTGGCACTCAGTTCAGCAGAAGAAGAATACATGGCAGCAAGTTTAGTTGCATGTGAGGCTATCTGGATGAGGAAGATCCTGGTTGGTTTATTCTATTCACATTTAGATCCCAGGGTGATTCATTGTGATAATTAGAGTTGCATTAAACTCTTTGTTAATCCTGTGTTTCATGATAGATCTAAACATATTGATATCTGGTATCATCATATCAAAGATTGTGTGCAGCGGAAGATCATGTTGCTTCAGTACATTCCTACGGAGGATCAGGATGCAGATATTCTGACGAAGGAACTCACCAAGAGCAAATTCGAATACCATAGAGGCAGGATCGGGGTGAAGGATAATCCCTATCTCGTTGAGAGGGAGTGTTGAGATTCAACAAGATGATGAGCTTAGTGAAAAGAGTCGCCTTCACTAAGTGGGCCAACAGGCTATTTTTGGCGCAAGTCTATTTTTAGACATGATGATCATATTTCAGAAGTTGCAGGATGCTATTTGTGGATGGTTGCTCAAGTTGGAAAAATAGATGAAATTCTATTTTTAGAATATTGGGAAAAGACTATTTATAGATCGTCAATCTAAAAATAGATGCATGTCGATTATTATTAGCTCTTAATAATAATCAGACTCTAAACATCAACTTATTCTCTTGGAGCGCTTCAGTTCAGTGCACAGATGTGGCACATCAGCTGACAGAAGGAATTATGCTATTCCTAAGGGTTTACTGGAGCTAATGCATGGAGGACTCAGTTAAAACTCAAGTGGAAAAGTTATGACATAGTCGGAAGAAGTAGTTATGGAGTTGTATTCAGTTTAACTCATTTAGACTCAATTAAGCTAGTTGTATCTAGTCTAACTGATTGATACACTAGTGAGAGTGGAGTGAATTAATTAGTTAATTAATTCATAAATAATAACTCATTAATCAACTGAACAATACATCAGTTAACTACAGTGCATGGCAGTTTCAGTGGAGACCAGTGGAGAGATAGGTGAAAGGGCAAGATAGACTATCTGTTGTGACTATAGTGATGCATTGATTGCATCACACACACATTGCAGTTGCCAATGAGGATTGCGCAGTCAAGGATGGAGTAATTTGAATTCATTCAAAGCTATTCTTCAGCAGAGATTGCGCAGTAGAGGCAGGCTAGCAGGTGGAAAAAATCGGTGCATGGATTTGCAAGATTAGGCCTGATTAGTGTATGACGATTGTACTGTACTGAGAGCCTGTGATAAGCTTTGTATGCTTGTATGAGTTTGTCATATGATCTCCATGTTACATAATATATAGTTGGGGTTTTCATCTTCAGGCTTTCCCGGTTAAAAACGGTGTTATGTGCGATTGAATATTTTTGTTTATGCTTCACATGTGTGTGCAATTAATTTTTCCGAAAAAGGTTAACAAGTGGAATAGATTCAGTATCTTGCATAAAGTTAAATAGTGTGAGAATAGGTGGATCTTGGACATATTCATACTTAGTGCATATAATTTCTACACAGGTCGAGGAGGGAGAGACTCGAACTCCTGGGAGGAGGCATTCGAACACATGGGGAGAGCATAGGCTCGACTTTCGTTCGAGAAGCAGACCGAAGGGAGACGAAAGGCGTACCTGAAACAAAAGCATTTAACAAGCTACGATAAATAGAAGATAAGAGAAGGGGATCAATTCTCTATCCCTGGAGGTTGTGGGTTGAGTGTTAGTCTTTGGAGCCCTGTAATAGCTTGGGTTCCCTAGAGGCTGTGGGTTGAGAGAGGATTCCTAAAACCCTGTAACAACTTGGGTCCCTGGAGGTTGTGGCTGGAATGAAATCTCTGGAGGCTGTGGCTGGAATGAAATCTCTGGAACCCTGTCACAACTTGGGAGGAGACCATCCTAAAACCGAATCAGAGACAAGTTTGATCACGGTTCCTGGTTACTGCCCTGACTGGTACAGTGATTTCTAGACTCCCTGTGAGGGGTTGAAACACTATATGTGCAAGAGGTGGTGAGGTTGGGCACCTCTGGACTCCCCATGGAGACAAGAAGGAAGTGGAACAACTATAGGGATTGAGGCAGGAGGTACTCTAGAGTCTTTGGCTTATCTGGCAGTTTGAGTGTGGTCCCATCAATAAGAACTCCCCCCCCCCCCCAGATTCTTGAATCTGTCTCGGGGGTGACAACTGCATGTAGCAGTGGCTGGAACTGTTTAAGGTTGGGTGGAGAGTCGTAGTCCCAAACTCAGTTTCCCTACACACTAAAAGATAAGTATTTGTGAATACTCCTTGCAAATTAATGGATTATGTTGCATTGTCATTTGTAATAGATATGGAAAAACAAGGACTGTTATTGTGTTGATGTGTGTATTGAGATTTTGGGGTAGCATTGGATGTGCTCTAGCTCAGAAATTTTGTGGAGGCACTAGAGTACATGAGATGTCCAAGACCCAGAAAGCGTTTGGAGAAATCCCATTTAGTTTGATAGTTATTCAAATAATTAATATTTTTTATTAAGGACCCTAAGTCTAACTTAGGAAAATTAAAAGATTAAAGTGAATTAAATTAAACATGTGATGAGAAGGTTCTAAGTGACGTGGATCAAGCAGCTTCTAATCTTAGCCGTTGATTAGAGATTAGATCACGGCCATTGGTTTTCCAACGAGAAAAGTATAAGAGAAGGGCTTGGGGTCAGTTGGAAGACATACACGATAGCCGATGCACTGAGCTAAGTCAAAATTCTAGGGAGGGGTTTGTTAAGAATTTCGAAGTGAGTTTGTAGTGTAGTGAGGGGCAGAGATTGGCAAGGGATGATCTTATTCGAGGCCAATAATACAAAAGTGGCAAAGAAGTAGTGTACCAGGCAGTGCAGAGGCCAGCCAGAGATACGTAGTTCAATCAGAGCCATGCAGAAGGCAGCGCAGAGGCAATAGCAACACTTCAAGGGTGACGTAGGCCTAGAAAGGCTAGCGCAGGGGCAGTGTATGCCCAAAAAGGCTGACGCAGGCCCATCCAGGGTAGCGCAGAGGGCTGAGGGACAACGTCGGGGTTTCCGGTGGGCTAGAAAGTGATCGAGTTCTGTAAATCCCATTTGAGGGCGTGAATCAGCCATATTTTATGTCTCCAAGTGAAAGAGGTACTATTTTCGTGTAATTTCTCTATAGAGCGAACCATTTTGGTGCCCAAATATTGTTGTATTCAGATTCTGCATAATAATAAAACCCTCTAGAGCTAGTTGCACCGGTTTTCTCGCATTGGGTTTTTCCAGGGAAATTTTTTCGAAAAAATCTGTCACTTTGTCATGTGTACATGATGTTTACTAAATGATCTATAAATGTGTAGGCTGTAGTTGTGTTTACTTTGCTGATTCTACTGAAGAATTCAGAAAATTAATGTTAAAATTGGACAACTAGGTCCAAACTCCATGTTCTGATGCTCATATGAAGATACCAATATTTTTATTGGGTTCCTCTTTCGGAGAGGTGCAAGTTCGATCTAAAGATCATCTTGATCCGATGAGCAGAACATCTATTTTGAATTTATTTTGTAATATATTCAAACATATGCAGGTCAGCTTTAAGGTTTTGTACCCCAGCAAATGTTTCACACACCCTCAAGTGATGGATATAAAATAAGGACAACGTTGGAGGACATTTCACTCATATCATCTCATCATCACACATATTTCTCTCTCCACTTCTGATTGGTTCGAGCTACTTGGAGGCAATCTGCGGTTCACAGGTGGGAGAAGGACGAAGACATTTCTGCTGCAGCTAGGGTTTCCACCACAGGTTTGACCAGCGTTGACTTTGGTCAACACATGGTCAAAAGGAGCTGAATTTTGGCATAGACTTCGATTTCTGCAGTCTGTACATTTTGGCACAAGAACCGAGGTCAAAGGTTCACTGTAGACTGTGTTGCATTGACTTTAACTTGTTGTTGTTTTGCATTGACTTTTTTCCAGTGTTGACCTTTTTTTGGGTTGACTTTGAGTTGACCGTTTAGCCGTTTTGAGGGTTGTGTGACATTGCTGGTTAGCCGACCATATCGAGACTTTGCTGGTTGAAGCATCCTGTTGACCGCCGTAACGCACCAACACAACTATATGTTTCTGGCTTGTCTTCTGTCAATCTACTGGTATGTTCTATCAGCATTTTACTTTATGGTTTATGTGATTGTTGTCTAGTATTGAAGTAAAATTAAAGTTGCATCAAGCATATAACATCTACATAGATTTACATGGTATTAGAGCTAAGGTGAAGACAGAACCCTAATTTGTAACAATCACCGAAGAAGAAAATGGGTTCCACAAACTATGGCTTCAAGGAGGATGACAAATTGACTGGGAAGGATGACTTCCATGCTTGGAAGATGACATTGGATCTTAAATTGGAAGACAAAGATGACATGGACTATGTGCAGGGTAAAATCCAAGAACCTCCATCCACTGCTACTATTGCTGCCAAAACAAAGTATAAGAAGGGAGAGATCAAAGCAAATTTGATGATCAGGGACTCAATTCACAAGAGTCTGGTTGCCTACATCTCTGAGCTGGGCACATCCAAAGAGATGTATGATAAGTTGGTCCATGTGTTCAAGGCCAACAATGCGAATCAAGTCCTATTCTTCAAGAATCAATTGAAGAATCTAAAGAAAGGCAGGGATGAGTCTGTTCAATCATATTTTCTGAAGCTGACCGAGATCAGGAACAATCTGTTGGCTATTGGAGAGACAATAGC
The DNA here is from genome assembly GCA_034641835.2 of Pinus albicaulis. NCBI lineage: Eukaryota > Viridiplantae > Streptophyta > Pinopsida > Pinales > Pinaceae > Pinus > Pinus albicaulis. Next base: position 310,341,681 of record CM076580.1, on the reverse strand, counting down.
TGATCGAGAGATGGTACTCACCGCACTTGAAGAGCTCCCATCCTAATGGCATGTGTTCAACACTACCATTCTCAATAATAATGTGATACCTGACTTTGACGAAGTACTATCGAGATGCATACAAGAAGAGACAAGAATGAAGGAGTATGAAAATGAAGGAAATGCTGCCTACGTTGCTCATTCTAGAAAGAATAACTTTGGTGGTACAAAGAACAAAGGAATAGCAGGGGCCCAAGGAAAGAAGGGAAAGTGTTACACTTGTCATAGGCCAGGTTACTATGCTAGAGAATGCCCTTTCAAGAAGGATTCTCCCGATGGTGATGACAACAACAACAACGGGAGGAATGGAAATCAAAGGAAGAACAAGTTCAAGGGAAAGAGGAACGCTCCCTCCGGCGGAAATGGTCAACCTTTCAAAAGGTCGAGAAAATCCAGGTATGAGGAATCAAATGTTGTTGATAAAAGAAATGAATACATTCTTGTATATGCCCTCTCTACTGCATCTCCAACCGACACTATGGATGTCTGGTTGATAGATAGTGGTGCCTTAAGGCACATCACTGGGTTCAAGGAAGCACTCTCTCGTATAGTTGAGAAGGATACCAATCTAGAAATTATCCTTGGAGATAATGCCACATATCCCGTGAAAGGGATAGGGATTGTGACCCTCCACTTGTATCAAGGTCAAGTCCTTCGCTTTCAGCATGTACTCTATGTACCAAATTTGAAGAAGAACCTTGTGTCTATATCAGCCATGGAAGACAAAGGTTTCAATGTGGCATTCATTGATGGAAAGGTGCGCATGTGGAAGAAGAGCTTCAAGGAAGCTATCACGATTGGGTTTAGAGTTGACACACTCTACAAGGTTGGAGGAAGTCCACTGGGAGTGATGACATGTGATACTATCCGACAGACTGAACTATGGCACAGAAGGTTTGGAAACCTTCACTACAAGGCCCTTCACGAAGCAAGGAAGGTGGTGACGGGGATGCCTAATTTCTCAAATAATCATGAAGGTGTATGTCAGGGTTGTGCCAAAGGAAAGCATACAAGGGGACCTTTTCCCTCAAGTGTCACAAAGACATCTAATGTCTTACAATTGATCTGTTCTGATCTGTCTGGTATGCTGCCTGTGACATCCTTGGAAGGATGTTCTTATTATATGACGTTCATAGATGACTTCTCTCGCAAAACCTGGATATACTTCTTAAAAAAGAAGGATGAGGCTTTCATGTGGTTCCGTACCTTCAAATCCTTGGTGGAAAATATGACAGGGAAGAAGATCAAGTTTTTGAGGACCGATAATGGTACTAAATATGAGATGAATGAGTTCAAGAACTTTTGCAGAGAAGCTGGCATTAAGATGGAGATCACAACTGTCTATACTCCTGAGCATAATGGCTTTGTTGAACGAAAGAATAGGACCATTGTGGAAGCTGCCCGTGCAATGCTATGTGACCAGGGTCTACCGAAGTTTCTGTGGGGAGAAGATGCGAACACTGTTGTGTACATACAAAACCGATGCCCACATTCCGCCTTGGACTCCAAAACTCCCGAAGAGGTTTTCACTGGTAAGAAACCTGACGTCTCACATTTTAGAGTTTTTGGATGTCCTGTTTATTTTCATTTGCCGAAAGAGAAGAGGAGGAAGCTGGATGCTTCTGGGAAGAAGGGAATATTTTTGGGCTACAACAAAACTTCGAAGGCCTATAGAGTCTATGTGCCTGGTCAAAGGGAAGTGGAGATATGCCATGATGTCACTTTTGATGAAGATGCTTCCCTGAAGAAAGTAGTCTATCTTCTGAGATCTGAGGAAGATCATGAAGCAAGGCCTAGAAATCAAGAAGAACCGAAGGATGAGACGATGCCTGATGTTGAAGGATCGATGGACCCGATTGATCCACCTCCTTCACTGGGGAAGAGACCATCATGGCTCAGGGACACTCTCAAGGATGTTGAGGGACATATGGCCCCAAGGGGGACATTCTGTGAAAGCAAGAAGTCGAGTAGATACCAAGGGTATCTAGCAGCCATGAGTACTATTGTACAATCCGAGCCTGGATCTTTTGAGGAAGTTGTAAAGCATAAAGTCTGGAAGGATGCTATGCATGAAGAGTATGATTTTATAATGAAGAATGATGTCTGGGATGTGGTTCCAAGACTAGAGGACAAAGCAGTTGTCACCTCAAAATGGCTCTACAAGATCAAGCATGGATCCAAGGGAAGTGTTGAAAAGTTCAAGGCAATATTCGTTACCCGTGGCTTCTCTCAAAAGGAAGGCATAGACTATGATGACATATTTGGACCTGTGGCACGATATACCACCATTCGATCTATCATATCCCTTGCTGCTATGCAAGGATGGAGTCTTCATCAGATGCATGTGAAGACTGCATTTCTGCATGGTGCGATAAAGGAAGAGGTGTATATAGAGCAACCTTTGGGGTTCAAAGTCCAAGATCGGGACACCCATGTCTGCAGGTTGAAGAAAGCCCTCTATGGGCTGAAGCAAGCACCCAGAGCTTGGTATGAGAGGATATATAACTACCTAATGAAGCTGGGCTTCAGTCGTAGTAATGCTAATCCAAACCTTTACTTCAAGGTTGATAGAGAGAAGCCTCTCATTCTGGTGTTGTATGTGGACGACCTCTTCCTAAAAAGTGTTGACCCTCTCATTCATCAGTGCAAGAGGGAGCTTTTTGTTGAGTTTTAGATGAAGGACCTAGGACTGATGCACTACTTCCTAGGCCTGGAGGTCTGGCAGAGACCTGGCGAGATTTTCCTTTCTCAAGGAAAATACATTGTGAAGCTTCTGGAGAGATTTATTATGGTGGACTGCAAGTCCATGTCGACACCTATGGAGCTCAAATTTAAGAAGTTGAGTGGCAGTGCTACTGGGCCTGTATTGGAAAATCCTACTGAGTATCGTCAACTCGTAGGGGCCCTGATGTTCTTAGTGAACACCCATCCAGATATATGTTTTGTAGTGAACACTTTGATTCAACTAATGGTTGAGTCTCATCACACTCACTGGGTTGGTGCCAAGAATCTTCTGAGATATCTTCGGGGCACGATAAACCATGGGCTGAGATACATTTCCGAGAGCGTGACACTCCATGGATATACTGATGCCAATTGGGCTGGCAGTGTGGTTGATCGTAAGAGCACATCGGAATGTTGCTTCACACTTGGTTCTTCTTCGATATCATGGATGAGTAGGAAGCAGAAGTCAGTGGCTTTGAGCACCGCGCAGGGCGAATACATTGCAGCAAGTATGGCCTGTTGTGAAGCATTTTGGTTGCGAAAGCTCTTCAGTGAGTTGTTCGGGCATGTGTTAGATACCACCGTGATACCCCTGTGATAACCAGAGTGGGATTCGCTTGTCTGGGAATCCCGTGTTCCACGATCGATCCAAGCATATTGATATCAAGTACCATTTTATCTGGGATATGGTACAGCGAGGCGTCGTAAGGCTCGATCATATAGGAACTGATGAGCAGGTCACGGATATTCTCACAAAGCCCCTGGGGAAGTTCAATTTCCTAACCTTCCGTGAGAGCCTTGGTATCGTGGAACGACCCTATGATGAGGATCCTCTTGGACGATGAGCTCTGGGAGATCTAAGGGGATTTGGGGATAGCTTCTTGGAGCTATAAGCAACCACAGGGCTAGGCTTCTCGAGCCTTGTTGGTGTGCTTCTGCCCCACCGTTGTGATGATTGAGTTGGTTCACCTCTCATTATCTGTGCCCCATATGCATCCTACCCATTGAGTTCAAGGCTCATTAGAAGTACCTCTCTTTTAGCCAATGAGGTAGGAAAATCTAGAGACTAGTAGCAAAGACTGATGGACGCATCAAAGACTGATGTACTCTCTATCTAGGATGGCACGGTCCAACCACTTGATATTGGATCAAGTCTAGTGAGGTTTCGGACCTCCTACTAACTTCGGGAAAGATAAACTAACTTTAGGTTGGTATGGGACTCTTTGTGAGTCCTATAGAGGTTTCGGACCTCTGGGTTGAATCTGTCAGCCGAGAATGATGTCTTTGTGACTGACCCACTTATGTTTTTAAATAAAGAGCTAGAAAAGCAAGCTACGGTGGGATGATGCATGATGTTGAGTTGCACAAGTGGATGGAGTTCTCCCTGGTTGAGAGGGAGTGTTAAAATTGGTCAACTATGTCCAAACTCCATGTTGTGATGCTCAGATGAAGATACCAATATTTTTATTGGGTTCCTCTTTCAGAGAGGTGCAAGATCGACCTAAAGATCATCTTGATCTGATGAGCAGAACATCTATTTTGAATTTATTTTCTAATATATTCAAATATGTGCAGGATGGCTTTAAGGTTTTGTACCCCAAAAAATGTGTCACACACCCTTAAGTGATGGATATAAATAAGGTCAATGTTGGAGGACATTTCACTCATCTCATCTCATCTCATCATCACACATATTTCTCTCTCCGCTTCTGATTGGTTCGAACTACTTGGAGGCAATCTGCGGTTCACACATGGGAGAAGGACAAAGACATTTCTGCTGCAGCTAGGGTTTCCACTGTAGATTTGACCAGCGTTGACTTTGGTCAATGCATGGTCAAAAGGAGCTGAATTTTAGCATAGACTTCGATTTCTACAGTCAGTACATTTTGGCACAAGAACTGAGGACAAAGATTGACCATAGACTGTGCTGCGTTGACTTTGACTCGATGTTGTTCGACATTTACTTTTTTGGGCAGCGTTGACCTTTTCTGGGGTTGACTTTGAGTTGACCATTTGGTTGTTTTGAGGGTTGTGTGACATCGCTGGTTAGTCGACCATATCGAGACTTTGCTGGTTGAAGCATCCTGTTGACCATCGTAACGCACCAACACAATTATTTGTTTTTGGCTTGTCTTCAATCGATCTACTGGTATGTTTTATCAGCATTTTACTTTATGGTTTATGTGATTTTTGTCTAGTATTGAATTAAAAGTAAAGTTGCATCAAGCATAGAACATATACATAAATTTACAATTAACTTGTAATTTAAATCAAGTAGGAAAACTACATCAAGACACTGTAGTAGGATTTATGTTTAGAAATTTTCACATGGTATCAGAGCATTGCATATCAAGTTGAATTACCAGCAAAGCGGTTGAAGAATTTTTGTTGCGGGAAGGGTAGCTGAAGCAACATAGACTAGAGAAAGCAGTGCAGCATCAAGAGGGACACATACCCAGCTGAGAGGGACGTAGAGCTAGTCTGCTCACGTAAAGGCTGACGCAGCACCACGAGGGTGACGTACAGTCAACCTTGCTTATGCAGAGGCTGACGCAGCACCAGTAAGGGTGAAATAGTACTGGTCAGAAGCATGTTGAGGTGTCGCAGTGGCTGAAGCAGACCCTAGAAGGTGACGCAGTCCAGTTTGCAATGACGTTGTGCAGTTTGTCGGGGTTGGAAGTGTAGCTTCCGGTCTTTAGAAGTTGTTGGTGTGGCACGGGTTATGTCAGTGCAGAACAATGCCTAGCTAAGTTGACAAAGAGTGGGAGGATAACAGTCGCTCAGCAGAGTTTTGCCAAATAAATATGAGGATCGATCAGGGGGGTGATCAATGAAGGTTGATTCAAGGGATTTAACAGATTTACGAGGAGGGAAATCAATTTTCAGAGGGAGCAGTTGCTATAAGGGTGCCTTTTCGCCAAGGACCCTAGATCTGGGCTTCTGTTGAGAGTAGCAACAGCAGCAGGGAGAGGAGCATCTGTTTTGACAGATTCTTTTGAGCTATATGGTGTTGTACAAACCGTGTGATCAGGATAGGTTGGAAGACTTGTCCAACTTTACTATTTGGAAGGTCAGAATCTTGACGGTCTTGGAGGCACAAGGAATTCTGGAACATGCAGAGAACATCTTGGCTACACCAACCGACATTGCTCTTCTCGTGAAGCATAATGAAGCAAAGGCGCATGCTAAGTGCTTTATCATGGACGGGATCAAGGATCATGTGTCCCACACATTGCCGAGAAGAAGACGGCTAATGCTATGTGGACAACTTTGACCATAATGTATCAAGGAAAATTGGTTGAGAAGAAGATGCTTCTAGAGAACCAGATGAGGTTGTTCGTGATGAATAAGGGGGAGGAAATTGATCCTTTCCTCTTCAGGTTGCAAACGATCCGGGATCAGCTGATTTCCATGGGGGTCAAAGTGGAGGATGATGTCATGGTGAGGACTGCTCTGAATGTAGTCTTAGATGAAGGGGAAATGTTTGTCCAAAGCATCTTGGGCAGGCAGGACCTTCCAAGTTGGGATGACATGTGGACTATCCTCCGACAAAAGGAAATCCGTCGGATGACCAAGAGACAAAATAGCACCGGATCCAGCCAAGTGAAGAAGGAGGAAGAGGAAGATGCAGCCCTTGCATCCAAAAAGCAGCAAGGGAATAAGAAGAGGGATCTATCGAAGATCTGATGCTTTAGGTGTGGTGAACTTGGACACTTCGCTACCACTTGTCCTCTAAGGAAGAAGGACAAGGAAGCTAATTCCAAGGCTGCGACAGCTAAAGAAGACGATGGCTCTGGTGATGTTTGATTTTGACTCTAGCAGAGGACGATGGCAGATGCACTATAAAAGCGTCTCTGAGAAGTTATTTAATAGGATTGTGAATAGCTTTAAATTTTGCATTAATTTTATATAGTTTTAAACACCTACCAGATCTAGTAGATATTTAGACAGCCCTAGACTTGGAATCACTTAGTTAGTCACCAATGTTGAACTTCATAAAGTCAATTTCTTTCGGTTTTAAATCTGAAAGTTGAAAAGGTAAATAAAAGGACCTCGCTTACTATAAATAAATATGCCATTACCTTTGCCTTTGCCTTTGTTGCCTTTCCTGCTGCGTGGTGGGTGGGATTGTCAAAACAGGTTTAAGAACTACTGCCTAAAAATACCTACCTAAAAAAGGGCAGCGGAAATAAGTAGGGCAGGGGTAAATAAGCAGGGCCGTAACAGTTTTCGAGTCATCTGTAGAAAAACAAAGAAGAAGGGGATGCAATTTAGTAAGAAGGTTTATAATTAATAATTTAAAAACAATATATTACTTTAAAAGGACTTTAATTTTTTCCTAATTTACCGTGAATATATGTTTTAAAAATTTTAAAACAATATGTTACTTTGTAAGGTTTTTAATTTTTTCTTATTTATAACAAATATATATTTTAAAAATTTTAAAACAATATATTATTTTGTAAAGATTTTAATTTTTTCCTAATTGAAAGTGAATATATGTTTTAAAAATTTAATAATTTAAGTTAGTAAATATATGTTCTAAAAATTTAATAATTTAAGTTAGATATAATTATAATTTAATAATTTTGAGTTTATTTAATGATTTATTTTCAAATAATTTATTAAGTTAATTTGATTTAAGTAACAATTCTATCTATTATATTTTTTATGGTTTTCTAATTTAGAGTGAATATATGTTTTAAAATTTTAATAATTTAAGATAAATATAATTATAATTTAATAATTTTGAGTTTATTTAATGATTTATTTTCAAATAATTAATTGAGTTAATTTGATTTAAGTAATAATTCTATCTATTATATTTTTGTATGGTTTTCTTATCTAGCTATCAAATTTCACCATAAATTAAAATTTGAAAAATATAAATAATTTTTTCTTTTAATATTTTCAGTAGTTAGCAACTCTTTTTTCCTTTTTCCACAAGCCCAAAATACTCAACCTTGCTTAAATGCTACGAGACATATGAATAAGTATCACATTTAGAAAGTTCAATGGTTTTTGTATGTACCAACAACATAACAACCTCACACATTCACATTATTGATTACATCAATCATTTCATTAAATGTTGATAAAACAACTTTGTCATAGCATTGACTAGTGTAATTTATAATATTTAACATTGCAAAAGTAAATATTTCAATATGCTTAACCACCTCATATATTTTATGTCATTATTTTTAGATATTGTTGCTATATTCGTGCATCATTATTAAATAGGAGTAGTGGTTTTTAATTCTTAAGCTTTGCAAAAAATTCATTCAAAATTAAAATCCTTAAAAATATTTCATACTTGGGTAAATAGTATATTTTCTATCAGTTATTTCCCATCATAATTTAAGTCTTCACATAAGGAACAAAACAAGAATAAGAGATAAATAAGGATGTTGCGGGGTCTCAATTCTGATATCTATGGAGAAAAGTAATAGGGTGAATCATGAGGACAAGCATAATCATCATAAAAGGAAAAAAAATCAGAAGCTTTGTGTCCATGGAACATGTCAAATGGGGAAGCTAAGGTGAAGAACAAGCTTCACATGGAACAACACGAGTTTACTCACATGTTTTTATGGTAGAATATATTAACACGAGTTTACTCACATGTTTTTATGGTAGAATAAATTTTTTTTGTATAGCTTAATATTTGATTTTATTTCCTAATTTTTATAATGACATGCCATGTTTTTACAAATTGTAAAAATTATTATTATAATATTATTATATTTCTAATAAATCTATTGATATTCAAATCCCAACTCGAATAAAAAACACTCTTTAATTTTTGGTAAGGATCTTTCAAAAGTATTTAATTTTGATTAAAAAAAGGTTACTAGCTAAATTATTTTGGTTGAATCATAAAAATATTTAATTTGTTTTTTTTTTGTCATAAGTTATGTTTTTTGGTTTACTAGTAAATAATTATGAAAAGAACAAACCTAGGTAGATGATTTCCAATTGATTACCATCAATGTTTTCTATTCATAATTGTAAACAATAAGGTTGTCTATGCTTATGAGTGGAAATCTGTTCCACTTACCTTTTAGGTTGCAAATAATTTTGTTGGTAGTGTAAAACATTAGGTGAATGTCATACTAGAGAGTTCACACTAAAGCTCCATGCATATGTGGATCCATTAAATGATATAAATTTACAAAATTTTCCATTGTTGGTAATATAAGAACCATCCTTTGAATAGCTTCCACATTTTATATTGTAAGTGACAAGAAAATCTTGCTTTTCATTGCTAAGAAAAGTGTGCATATGGTACCACGACTGTTTGATATATATAGACAAACTATGAGACTCCATGAAGATGAGCCATTGTATTGTTTCTGAGTTACTCCACAAATGCATATGTAGGTTACTATGCATTGTGATTTAACTTATGGCAACTAGTTGTGGTTCATTAAGTAGAGATCTATTTAAGAAAAAATTTCATCCAAAACCTACTATTGAAGAAACTAATATACAACAATATTAGGATTCTTCTAATTTGTCATCCTTTGGGTCGAGTTCAAATTGATGTAGTGTAATAATAAATTGTTTTGATTTACAACAATTATAGATAATTTCATGATAATAGAGAAGACAAATGAGAATAAGAATAAAACATACATTTTGAATGCCACCATGTGACCAAAAAAAAATTAATAACCTAAAATGAGGCAGAAATAATATGCAACTACGGTTCCTCTTAGTAGAAATTGTCCATTCTAGAAAATCAATATTTCTTCACAACGGTTTTAAATCTTTCATTCGTAAAATAAGTGATAAATTATATCACATTCAACTTTCATTATCTCAATATTTTAATTATAATTTTAATTGTGTAGTACCAACTTAACACAAATACACTAAAGAACCTAAATCTAATACAACAATTATTATTTCAAAACAAAGTACAATTTTTATAATTCAACAATTCCAATTTAACAATCATATCGACCTCTCTTTGCACCTTTTGGGGTAACTGCTAGTTATTAAATATTATGTCGTGATTGTAATTGAAATTTAGATTTTAATTGTATGTAAAATTGTATTTGTATTTGTAATTGTAATTTTAGTTGTAATTGTATGTAAAATATTTAATGTAAAATTTTAATTGTAATTGTAATATTTAATTTATTGTGAAATGATTGTAATCGTAATTTTAATTGTAATTGTATATATGACAAATTGTAAAATTGTAATTGTAATTCTAACTGTATGTAAAATTCTAAAATTGTAATTGTAATTCTAATCATAATTGTGTGTGAAATTGTACAATTGTAATTGTAATTGTAATTGTATGTAAAATATCTGTAAAATTTTAATTGTATTAATGTGAAAATTTTAATTGTATTAATGTGAAATGATTTTATTAAAAATTTTAAATTTTTAAATTTGTAAATTTGTAATAATTGTAAAATAATAAATCTTGAATAATATGAATTTTTGTAACATAATAAAGTTTAGAAAATAATGCGAATAAATTCATGTACTTTAGAATTATCATTATTTTATTATCATCTTACACATCCAAAAAAAGAACTTTATACATTACGCCATTTCTAGCCGAGATTACTGGTTTTTCGTCCGGTGCGTCTTAGTACTAAGACGCACTGGTGCGTCATAAAACACCGTGCCAAATCATAAACCGCGATCTTACGAACCGTATCGGTGCGCCTATAAAACCCCGCGCACCGGAACAGGGTTAAATAAAACCTCGCGCGAAGCATCTTTTAATTGAAATATCTTTTCTAAGAAGGCAAATTTATTCTGTAAAGTGCAGTATTGGAGCAGCAAAGGGTTCGAATCACATGCAAGAATTTTTCTGAGGAGAAGAGGGTTTGAAAATACGAGAGTTCGAATTTTGGTTGAGAGGTTTATAACAGAGAAAATGTGTGATTCAAACAGAAAGACGGACAAAGATGCTTACAAGGATGCAGACGGCTACAAAGCTCGAGAAAGTACAAAAGGAGAAAAGGTTTATGAAAATTTTGAGACGCACATGAGAGAGATCAATTGAGTCTCTTGAACGGGCTAAGAGATCACATGAAGGTAACGATTCTCATTCTTACAAGGATGGTAGGGAAATATTGGACAGTAGAGAAAGATCAATCGAGACAGTCGATAAAGCTAAGAGGAACCATGAAGGGAAGGATTCTCATTCCCTTAAGGACATCAGAGAAATATCAATTGACGTTGTTGATCAGGCTGGTAGGTCCCATGAAGAGAAAGATTCTTCATAATGTGTTTAAAAGCAGCTGGGAGTATTGTCCGAGCTTCGGTTGGCTTACATAAACTTTTACCGGAAAAGTTGACGTCGCATAAAATCACATCTTCAGCTTTCAATTGAACCTGAATGGCATCTCTAACTTATCTGAGCTATGGTCTTGTGGATAACGAGGAATATCACATGGAAGGTACCCAAAAATCCAAAATTTTGAAAGTATAGGTGAATTAGCACTTATCAAAGAACGAAATGCCGAACAAAATGCGAACAGGATACACTTAAGGATTCCCTAGTTCCATTTGCTATTGAAAACGATGCTCTTTGTGGATGAAACCAGTAAAAAGTATGCTTTTATTATAAATGGAAATCCAGTGACCATTTCTGTGGGAAGAAAAGCATAGATACCTGCAGCTACCATATTTCCACCTGCAAATTGGTTTCCCATTGGAAAATCTAATGTAATAGCCCATTTTGCAATGTCTTTCCTCTGTTCAACCCTAGACTCATTTTCTACGGGAAACCATTGCCTCCACATGTAATAACTGCATCGTCTAGTCGAAAATCGGTCTTCTTCTGCTAACAAATGCAGAATGAAGAACTCGTTGTCATTGCTCCCAGAACATTCAAGGTCAGTTTCTCGTAAAACAGAGATTGTATAAAAAATTTTAAGATCAATATAGAAAGCACAAAGGAGAAAAGAGGAAATTGGATCCCAAGATGGAGGAGAAACTTACAAATGAGCAAGCAGATCATGGGGCACCTTTTCTTGTTGCAGGTTATGGAAAGGTTCAATTTCCTTTTTCTGAAAGAAGAAGAGGTGTAGTTTTGAAAAGAAATGGCCCAAATATTTTCACAGCAAAATGTACATTTCCAACATGTCTAATTTTGGTGTACACACGTAAAAATAATTTCGGTGCCTCAACCGCAAATCGATGCTAATGTACATATAATTGCACCGGTGCGTTCTAGTTACTATGCATCAATGTGTTTTAGTTACTACGCACTGGTGTCGTGTTACCAATGGATGCACCAGTGCGGTGCTATTAAGTGACGCACCGGTGTCGAATAAACACAAATAAAAAAAACACAACTCTATTTTCTTTAAGTGAAAAAAAGCGGCAAATTGAAAAATGGGCGGCAAAATATTTTCAAAAATCTAATTTCATAAAAAAATTCTTTAAATAATAAATACTTTTCATTATTTCAATATTTTTGCTAAAATTTTCAGCCAAAGATTTTCAAGAGACATAACTGGAGCAAGAGAGCACGAGAGCACTGTGGAGCAATGAAATACGTTCGAACAGAAGTATTCAGATAATCAGAATCCGAACCTCTGGTGATTCAAACGCTGTAGCATAGAATTTCAAACGATCTCGTGATTAAATTTGATTATTTTTTTTACTTTTTCTACAGTTTTTTTTTTTACTTTTTCTGAAGTTTTATCCATTTTTACCCTAAACCCTTCATTTTTTTTTCCTGCCCTTTCTTCTCCCTGTTTCTGTGATTTCATAATTAGGGCTTTTCATTTTAGATTGACATCCAACCCACGAGATGAATTGCATAGTCAGACCCCAATCCATGTCAGCCTTTGCGTGAATTTTTGAAAAAAATGGATTTTTTTTTTTAATCGGTGCGCCCTGCGTAACCGAGCACACCGCACAAGTACTGTGTAATAAAAAATTTAGAAACAATTTTTTAAATCAGTGTGTCATATCTAAAATAGAGGACCGGTGCTCTATGTTACGAGGATAGAACCGTACGGTCTATTACACTATTTTTGCAGTGCATTTATAATACCCCCATGAACCGTACGGTCTATTATATTGTTTGTGCGGTGAGTTTATAATACCCCACACACCGATGTCGGTGCGTACATCATGAAAGGCGCACCGGTTTCTTGAGATTTATTTTTTAGCTGAAAAGTTGACAATTTATTTATAAATATATTAATGAACGATATGGTACAGGTTTCATATTGATAAAGAAATGACTGACAAGAGATCAAGTAACAAAAATACTTATAACATATCAAGAAAAGCAAAAAAGACAAGTTCTTTGTAAATTCTTTACAAAAAATATTGTTTTTCAACTATATGTAAGTTTAAATAATATGTATTGTTTATTGTGTATCATGCAGAGCCACAAAATGACGAAGCTCGATAATATTATTTCTGATCTAGGACCAGAAGAGCTTAAAATCTTGATGGAAAAATTGCAAAAGGATGAATTAGGTGAATGAAAAAATACTATCGATCCAATATGAGTTTCTTTTTTTAATTTTCATTAATAATATACTTAAAATTATTAGATAAAATGTGTCAAACAGTCTATAAATTCACATATGTTTAATGTTCTATAGGGACAAACAACTCAAAAAATGAATGTTGTTCTAAGAAAAGAAAAAAAATAGAACATGCAAATGAAAATGAATTGCTCCTTAGCTCATCTGGAGTGGTGCTGGAGGTTAACGAAAGGGGGGAAAAACTTTTACAAAAGTTTGAGGGATCTAGTGGAATGAATGTATAGATGTTCTTTCCACTTACAATACAAAAACCAATCCAATGATTCCAAGAACCAAATTTTATCTAAACTACAGGAAGAGTTTCCAGAGAATTTTAATGAGACATGTCAGATTTTTAATAGCAAAACGTACAACAACAAAAAAGAAGGAATGAAAAAGTAATATTCTTTTAAATGTTTGTCTATAATTATTTATAAATATCACTTTTGTTATATTTACTTTTCATATATCAATATTAAAAAAAAAAGGAAGGTTTATTGTCATGTTACATTTTCAAGAAGATTATGAAAATCTCAAAAGATGAACGAGCTGATATCAGAAATATGCCAGTGGGAATGTCCAAAAAGGTGTACAAGGAGATGGTCAAAGAAAAAGACAAAATTGCATCGCAGGAGGAGCCATCTCAACAACAACGTGCTTCAAATGTAATATGTAATCATTGAATTTTTCGATCATTAGGTACAATAAGTAAACAATTTAGCTTTAAATATTAATTTTCAAGAATCTTCTTGCAAAATAAAATAAAATGGAACCCATTCAAGACATAAAACAGGACGACAAGGAAGAAAAGGGTTGATATCTAAGTTTGTGAGTAATTGTTGCTTCCTTATAACAACTTAACTAGATTTCATTTTTGTATTTTTTAAGTTGTTTTACAAAAATCATCATTGAATGTCTTCAAACAGGTGCTAACATACAAAGAAGAACCATCAAACGAATTGATTGAAATTGGGTTAAATATGGGTTGTGAGTATATGTTGGCATATCAGAAATTAATTGTGGAATTTGTAAGCATCTATCGATCTTGTTTTACTTAGCTCCGTCTATAATTAATAGGAAAAAAAAGTATTTTATATTAAATATATGATTTGTTATGGGGTATAAAACTTGCAGGAAACAAAGTATGGAACTGCGCCAACAGATGAAATTTTGAAAGATGGCATGGTAAATGGTTTTGAAGGAATGTGTATAGTTTATGAGCAATTGTTGCTATGGTACGTCATTTTTCTTTTCGATTTATGTTGATGTATATTATTTAATATTAAAAATTTCATTATTCTCACTAATGTATATACACTCATTTAAGTTTATTTTTATGTTTGTAGATGGAAGGTGAAGAAGAAGAAAACAATCAAAGCAAGGCGTTGTATTTTTTGAAATATTTGTATGTGAAATCAGACATTTTGTTTAATGTAATGGACATAGTGTCACAATTTAAAGACAAAGGAATACCAATAACTGTCCCATTTTCTATGACAAAGACGGTATATATATATGTGTGTGTGTGTGTGTGTGTGTGTGTGTGTGTGTTAATTTATTCTATTGCGTTTTCCATTGTCGTTCTCAAATGCACTAATAAAAATTTAATTCATATGAATATTGTTATAAGATATATATGTGTCGACTTTTGATGAATAATGAATTTTAAAAAGTCACAATAATTATGATATGATATAACAAATTAATCCAAACATCACATTCAAATGCATTAATAAAAATTTAATTAATATGAATATTGTTATAAGATGTGTCGACTTTTGATGAATAATGAATTTAGAAAAATCACAGTAGCACTGTCACAAGTCGATGTTTCTAAAAAATACAAAATGAACACCAGTGCGTTTGTATGCTATAGCGCACTGGTGTGTTTCTACGACCTATGGGCATCGCACAAATACCAAAACCAATTAAAAATCTCGATGCATTTGTGTGATACTACGCACTAGTGCTTTTATGTGAGACTACGCATCGGTACGTTTGTACGACGTATGGGCACCGCACAAATACCAATACCAATTATAAATATCGGTGTGTTTGTTTGATACGGCGCACTGGTGCGTTTCTATAAGTCTACGTACCAGTGTGTTGAGACGACCTATGGGCACCGCACAAATCCCAAGACCAATTGGTATGGCCCTGTGCGTTGTATCACCTACACTGCGGTCGATGCAGTTTTATACCTTGACGGCCCGGTGCAGGAACTTTCGACCGCCCCGAGGCTACTGTCTAGATGACACGCACTGGTGCGTTGAAACCTTAGTAGCGCACCAATGAAAAAAACATTCGTAATAACCTCTAGCCGCCCAATTTTTTTAGTTGTATTGAATTTCCGTTAAAAGCTCCGCTAAAACCTCCGTAACCATAAACGGATGTTGTAAAAAATGTTTTTTGAAAATTTTGGCCAATTTTATAACACTAAAAAGCTCCTTTATAACTTCCACAAGAGGGTCTTTTCCTTGTAGTGTTTATTTATGAAAATAATGGAAATTAGGAGAAAAGGGAGATGAAAGGTCACAGGTTACATTTGAGGAGGAAAATGAAGGAAAATAATGGAAACTGAAGAAAATAGAGGCATCTTCTATAAAAATGATTCTGAGGATTAGTTGGTACCTTTTGTCAGTGAATTTTTTGGAGCTCTCTCATTATTATCTCTCTCTCTCTCTCTCTCTCTCTCTCACTCTTGGACACTCGGAGTTTTTGAAGCATTTTGGCATTGGACCAAGTAAGGCAATAAAGTAGGAAAAAGGAGGATGCAAGTAAGGAGGAGTAGGAATCAAGCAACTATAGAAATATTCTTGGAAGGTATCGATTTGCATGTATATTTTCCTTGCTATATCTGGAATGCATGGTATTTAATGTGGTTCTTTTCTGTCTTGGGATGGGTTTTTCCAGATGTGACAGTTTTTTTAGCTTAGCCTTGCCATTCCCAGATAGTGATGGTGTTGTGGAGTTCTCATGTTTTGGTTTAGTTGGATTACCAGATGGATTCAAAGTTGAGTGGGGTGGATCTCTAAATTGATATAACACATGACCTAGTAACACTTGAACCGGACTGTGTGTTGCGGTAAAGCTAGATAGTGTGTTGCCTCGGTAGGCCTAGGAATCCTCGACCAGTGAATGACGACATATTTGCTCTCCATTCAGGACTAAGAATCCTGGGTTTGGGATATATGGTAAAGCCAGGAGAGTATGTCTCAATTTAGGGCCTCGTGACCCCTGATTCAAAATATGGGTTGTGGTTAAAGCCTGAGACACTAGGAGACATGAAAATTCCTCATGGTTTAGGCAGAGATAATCCAGTTATATCCATGCTAGTGTTGGCCTAGTGATTGGGTGTAGATCATGGTAAACCTGGTTATGACATGTTTATTTTGTTGGATTAGTGAATTGGGATGGATAACGGTAAATCCAGATTTATATTGATGAGGGTGAGGTGGTTTAGCCTCGGTGTGCTCTGGTTGGTTTTCGGTTGGAGTCCCACATTCATTCTTCGAATATGGCATGGGGGTGATTCGCTAAAGAGAGATTTGACTTAGCCAATCTATGGTCGGGTTGAACGTGGAAGTCGCATCTCCTGTTGGTTTTTACATGCATTAATCAACAACGCATTCCTTTGGTATTTGGTATGCAAATAAATTGGTTATTATGTGGATTCTACTGCTATTGTATCCATGGTATTTCTATTGTTATTATGTTGGTTAGAAGCATGTATTTTATTAGTGATGATGTATGCCTCTATCGATGTTTTTACTTGTGAATGAATGCAAAATGGATCTATGGTCAAATATATTGTATTGTAGCTAATGATGTAAGGGAGAAATGCTTCTTAGTGATTCTCAGATAAGTATGAGACCCCTGTGTTCAAATCTGTTGTTTACACCTGTAGATGCAA
>CM076580.1:310248218-310324385 GCA_034641835.2 Pinus albicaulis | reverse complement strand
CATAAACGGATGTTGTAAAAAATGTTTTTTGAAAATTTTGGCCAATTTTATAACACTAAAAAGCTCCTTTATAACTTCCACAAGAGGGTCTTTTCCTTGTAGTGTTTATTTATGAAAATAATGGAAATTAGGAGAAAAGGGAGATGAAAGGTCACAGGTTACATTTGAGGAGGAAAATGAAGGAAAATAATGGAAACTGAAGAAAATAGAGGCATCTTCTATAAAAATGATTCTGAGGATTAGTTGGTACCTTTTGTCAGTGAATTTTTTGGAGCTCTCTCATTATTATCTCTCTCTCTCTCTCTCTCTCTCTCTCACTCTTGGACACTCGGAGTTTTTGAAGCATTTTGGCATTGGACCAAGTAAGGCAATAAAGTAGGAAAAAGGAGGATGCAAGTAAGGAGGAGTAGGAATCAAGCAACTATAGAAATATTCTTGGAAGGTATCGATTTGCATGTATATTTTCCTTGCTATATCTGGAATGCATGGTATTTAATGTGGTTCTTTTCTGTCTTGGGATGGGTTTTTCCAGATGTGACAGTTTTTTTAGCTTAGCCTTGCCATTCCCAGATAGTGATGGTGTTGTGGAGTTCTCATGTTTTGGTTTAGTTGGATTACCAGATGGATTCAAAGTTGAGTGGGGTGGATCTCTAAATTGATATAACACATGACCTAGTAACACTTGAACCGGACTGTGTGTTGCGGTAAAGCTAGATAGTGTGTTGCCTCGGTAGGCCTAGGAATCCTCGACCAGTGAATGACGACATATTTGCTCTCCATTCAGGACTAAGAATCCTGGGTTTGGGATATATGGTAAAGCCAGGAGAGTATGTCTCAATTTAGGGCCTCGTGACCCCTGATTCAAAATATGGGTTGTGGTTAAAGCCTGAGACACTAGGAGACATGAAAATTCCTCATGGTTTAGGCAGAGATAATCCAGTTATATCCATGCTAGTGTTGGCCTAGTGATTGGGTGTAGATCATGGTAAACCTGGTTATGACATGTTTATTTTGTTGGATTAGTGAATTGGGATGGATAACGGTAAATCCAGATTTATATTGATGAGGGTGAGGTGGTTTAGCCTCGGTGTGCTCTGGTTGGTTTTCGGTTGGAGTCCCACATTCATTCTTCGAATATGGCATGGGGGTGATTCGCTAAAGAGAGATTTGACTTAGCCAATCTATGGTCGGGTTGAACGTGGAAGTCGCATCTCCTGTTGGTTTTTACATGCATTAATCAACAACGCATTCCTTTGGTATTTGGTATGCAAATAAATTGGTTATTATGTGGATTCTACTGCTATTGTATCCATGGTATTTCTATTGTTATTATGTTGGTTAGAAGCATGTATTTTATTAGTGATGATGTATGCCTCTATCGATGTTTTTACTTGTGAATGAATGCAAAATGGATCTATGGTCAAATATATTGTATTGTAGCTAATGATGTAAGGGAGAAATGCTTCTTAGTGATTCTCAGATAAGTATGAGACCCCTATGTTCAAATCTGTTGTTTACACCTGTAGATGCAATGTTTGTGACATGTTTGAAGAAATTCATGTCATGGCTAGGAGGGTTCCATATGAGTTCTTGATGATGTGATTGATTTTGTACCTTTGTTTTAATGTTATTTATCATATCCTAAAGTTTCATGAAGTTATGGGCAATGACCTTGGCTCTGGGCTTAAAAGGTGGCACAAATCTCGTAGTTGCAAGCATAGAACTGACCAATTGGAGCCCTGACCACATGCTTGTTGTGTTGTTCCTGCGGTTATAGGTTCCCAGCCGCTACCTTGCCTTGGCATTCCTGTGGCTATGGAGCAAAAGGGTCAAGAAGTCAGTCTCCCTCGGGGGTCAAGGGTCTTGAAGGTTGGGTTATCTTCTGGGGATGTTGTTGATGTTGTGTAAGGTATGTTTGTCTTATTTCCATCGATTCCACTTACTTAAGGTCTTCTAGGAGGTTAAATATCATATTAGTAGCCTCTCTTCGCATGTTTACCCTGGTTGGATGGTTACTTGGGTAGATGTGGGAGGAGGGTGTTAGAGTAACACCTCTGACTTAGACTCTAAATTAAAAATGAATATGTACAAAGTCGAGGACTACTTTGTGGGTCAGTGTGCCTATGTGTTTGTATATTATGGGGCCATAGTTTTGTAAACAAAAAATTGCATGCACATTAACAAAATACACCATTGTTGTAGATTAAGTGAGATGAAAAGTGTGTAGGGGTCTAAAACTCCACGAGTGTGAAAAGGCGGCTTGTATGTCTTAATTATTATTAAAAGTGCACATGTTTTAACTTAATTCCATAAAATGACTTTAAAAAGTTTCCATGTGTCAAGAGAGTGAAATGCACATCCAAGTGAGGGTATTAGTGTTAAGGAACACACGTTACACATTATCTGAGTGTGGGAAAAGGGATTGGTCACCCTAGATGGGAAACATGGGACAAAATGTTCAGTCTAGAAGAAAGGGGACAAGTTCCTCGATGTGAGTTTAGAGAGGTACTTGGTGACCCACCAGGTAGTAGGAACTCCTGGAAACCACATAGATCTCGAACATCCAAGGTAAAGAAAGGTTGAAAGCCTAGAAGTAGCGTCACATGCGGAAGGACTGTAGATGCAAAGAAGGGAGGTGCTCTAATTCGAATCTGGCATTGATGGGGGATGTGAGCTTGTTGGTTGGAGGTTGTTGGGTTTGGTCCCTTGACCTAGTTATATATGGTACTGGTATGTACTTGAATTTGGTTAAGTCTTTGCCCTATGGAGTCGAATCCCCAACTATATGGTGACATGTTGTAGAGAGAATATAAGCAACATGGTGTTTACCCAATTTAATGTCTTAAATTGCTTACATAAATTATCAACCAAGGTTTGTAAATTGATGAAGTGTGGTGCACTATATGTGCTTAGTTAACCTTCTTCTTACTTCGTTATATGTATTTTTATGTTGTTTTTGTTCTTTATGTCTAAGAGTGTTAATCTAAAACTATGAAAGGAATCAAATGAACCTAGCAAAATTTAAATGTGTAAAACTAATTTTAAAAGAAGGAAGAAAAGGAAGTGTTCCTAAGTTAAACTGATTTGCATAAAAATGAATCAAAGACTATTGGCTGGTTAGAATCTGATCTGAAAACAGAGTGTCTATTTCAATGAATTATAATTTAACATTAGTCCGATTCCATGGATAAACCTTATAACTAAAATTTGAAATTGTAATGCTACTCTAAATGAAAGCATATTCAAAAGAAAACAACTAATGTATGTTTTATTACTCTAGCATTCAATATGAAGTATCACCCTCTTGAAATGATATGTAAGCAACCAATTATACCTTAGTTTCTATTGTTATAGAAAAACAAGTGTGCAAAGGAAAACTCAATAATTGCATAAATTAGATATTCAATCATTCAGTTTAGAAATATGATAAAATCATCTTCTTTGAAATGACTTTTAAGAACACCCAATGATACAATTAAATGAGGATCTAAAAGCAAATATGAAAGCATGTAAAAATAAAGCTCAACTGATTGTATAGGTTGAACATTCAATATCCCAATTTAGAAGTATGATAAATCACCTTCTTAGCTTGATCTTTTAGGAACATTCAATTATACAATGAATTGATAGTTTAATCTAAGAAAGTAAATAACAAAACTTTAAAGGAAACTAGATAATTGTGATCTCTATTGCCTCAAACTTAATCCAATTTGAAAATTGATAGATATATCCTCTCAAAATGTTTTTAGAAAAGTAATGATTACACGGTCATTCTATTGTTGATGCTAAGAAGACATTCATGATTTAATTCTATGCTACTGATCGAAAACGGAAATGTAATATTAACCTACTCAGAAAATAAAATTCACAAAACAGAGTAAAGAATTTAAACTAAACAATGAACGAAAAACCTCCTCCTGTGCAGGGGCCCTCTGCAACAGATTTGGCTGAGATCTTCACTGATTATATATGCACTAAGAAATCACTGAAACCATGAACACGATCCTTGTATTATAATATAACAGAGTTTCAGAACAATACACAGTGTTTCAGCAAAAATTACTACTTTTTTCTCGTTTCTGTACAACCAGTATTTAAATAAAACAACACATAAATGCGATGAGCTAATTTCGCTTACAGGTGGCTAACTTAATCGAATTATAGAATTGGAGTTTGAGTGTTTAACTCTTGATTTGCTATGTTAGAGAAAATTAAGAGTCTCTCTTTTCTCGGCTTACGTCCTTTGATCGGACTTTGACCACAATCTCAGGCATCCTTTTTTATCGATTTCGATCAAGCAGATAGGACGAAATCCATGTGTGAATTATTCTGGAGATGCCCATGTGGCTCATTTCTCTATTTATCCTTGGAACTTGTCAAACCATGAAAGTAGCCGCGGAACCAACGATTAACTGCAGAATAGGCTGTGTTCTGTAGCCAAATTACACAATTCCATTCAAATAGCAAGAACATCAGAATATAACATAGAAATCATTTAAATGCATTCCTTGAAATAAAACATGACATTTATCATTGATTGGAGTGTATGAAATTATGAGAAAGTAAGGGAAAAAAGTGAGAAAGGATGTTAGAGATAGGATAATTCTGAGGTTCAACATACCCCCACTAAGCAGTCATTGCATGTCCTCGTGCAATTTACCAAAAATGTGAATTTTCCTCTCTTACTGCATTTGTTCAGACATTGTTTCTAACACATCCAGTTTCCTTCTTTTGCTTTTCTTTGAAGTGATTTCCATCCTGGGCTTTCTCATAAGGAGCTTGTATTTGAGATTAATGACTGCCTTGTTTAGTGAATTGTTCTTTCTTTTTAACTTCTTGTTCTTTTTGTACCATAGTCCTCAATGCAAAATGGTATTGTCACTAATTACCTTCTCCAATTTGTTTTGTTGCTTCAAGGCTTCATCTCCTTTTTAATATGCCTATCCAATATCTATAGTTCATTGCTACAGGTAATAAACTTCCATATTTAGAAGTATGATCTATGAAGGAGGATATGTCGGTGCAATGGCAGATGAAATAAACATAATATGTCCTCATAGAATATGAGGTGGTTGTACATAAATAATAAATTATAAAATTTGTAAGATCCTGAGAATGAAGAATGTGTAGAGAGGAAGAGATCATGAAATGCAACCATGTCAAGAGACAGTTATCATCCGGAGGCCAAGAATATGTGACTAGGATATCTCTTGGGAAGATATGTAGACTCTAACGGAAGTCTGGTAAAGAAGAAGACCCTTGGCAAAACATATCATTAGAATATGTGTCAATCTGTATGAAGGATGTTGATGCCTACAGGAAGATGTCATGGTGAAAGATAATCATTGAGGTAACTTTTGTTCTAAAATTTCATATGTATATGTTTATCTGGATGAATTTGTGCAGGGCCGCTAATCATGAGAAAGGATGTATGATCCTTGGAAATTATTCAAAGGAAATCAGCATGGCATGACGGTGGACCAGATGAGAAATGCTGATGAATCACTTTCTGATAGTGGACATGACTTGTGACTGAAAGTGATGGATGATCTATTCCCTATGAAGCCAAAAGTTGAATATTCCTCAATATCGAAAACCATGACATCGAGGGGAGGAATTCTTCATGAGTAGTTGGATTGCTGCTGCAGGACCCTGGTTGATAAGGAGCCTGGTGGTAAGTTTCTTACTTGGAATAAACTTGAAGTATGTCCTTCCTGTGTTAAGAGGGAGTGACGTATGTGATTCTCTATTACATGTGTCATGCACTAGACCAGGACTAATAGTCGTAAGTCTTAGTGAAGGCCATGTGAAGAGAATGGATAGACACATCATTTTGGTCTTCACCTAGAAGACAGAATGGAGGATTGGGTAATCATCTGGCATTCGATACTCTTTGAGAATGAGATAGGGCATTCAAGATAAGAGTAGTCATGTATGATATTCTTTGAGGGCTGGCTACCCAAGAGAAGAATATTCCGAGAAGGTCATACTCTGGGAACACCTAGGTGGGGTACGTACCTTGGAGAGACAATGACTATGGTGTCTATTAGTCATGTGTCTCGCCAGCATTGTAGCCCATTTTCTCGATGAGAGATGGCGTTGTTAGTCAAGGCCTTGCACTAGGACAATGTTGGTTGATATGATGCTATATAGATGTGATTACCAATCTAATTCTTCTTATGAGATTCTTCAGTTTGAAAGTAACCATGTACATGTATGAATACCTCCCTATTTAAGAGGGAGTGTTGAAAAGTGTAACTAGCTCGGTCTTCATGTTGACTATGTAATTATGTAATTATGAAAAAGAAGAAGTTAAAATAATATATATTATTGTTGGATTTGCTTCATTGATTTCATGAGCATAATTTATTAAATAGATGGAATTCTTCTTGATGTCCAATAGGTTTGAGTTAATTCTATCTATATGCTCTAGGACCTTGTGGAATAAGCTCACAACAACCCTCAATGCAATGTTCGAAGACATGCTCCAAATACAGTGAAAATAGTTGTCACCTTGCTGGAATACTCCTTGGAGAAGTCAGCTTCATAACAGTTGGACAAGTCGACTTAAGATCAATCACAATAATTCATACACTGGTCGGCTTAATTACAGGTTGTGACAACTATAAATACCCAACTAGGCTACGCAGAACAGAGGGAGGAAAGCTCGTGTATCTCTGAAATTTGTGGATCAATCTCAGGAAGATTTGCGGATCAAATCTCAGGAACACTATGGATAAAAAGGAAGATTACAATGTGGATATAGGAAGCATATAAGTGCGGTTAAGGAACATAAAAAGGTGCGGATATGAAATAGAGGTGCAGGATATGAATGCAAACATCGCTGAAACTTGAATGCGAATTTTGTTGGAACATGAATGCGGACTTTGCTGAAACATGAATGTAGATAAAAGGATAGTATACAGTGTGGATTTTAGAAGATATGTATAAGGTATAAATGTGATTCTAGAACTAGGAAGAAGGTCTGGAAAAAGAAATTTGAGGACAGTCTGTTTGAAGGAAGAAGATAAGATAGTAAGTGCAAAAAGAAAGGCAGACCTTAAGGTAGGAGAAATTGAGGAAGGTAAATCTGAGATTTACCTTCCTAAAGTTCAAGAAATTCAACTGCAAGCGTATGCAAAGTGAAGATCAAGGTCTCCAGTGGTGATGTAGAACTAAGAAATTTGGTGAAGAGAAGATTCAAGGTTGAAGAAGCTGAATCAAGGTCTTGGAAGCATATCTAGGTCAAGGGTCTAAGTCTGGGTCACGATACTTGTCATTTGAAGATCTATAAGAAGAATTATTTGCGGGTTTTCCTCTCCAAGAGGGAGACGTTTTTCCCTGGCTCTAGGAGCCTAAATTTTGTGTCTTGTGCATTTTGATAATTGACTTGATGAAAGATTAACTAAACTAAAAGAAGAAGAAGACATAAGTATCTCAAGTAAGGTCACAAGTAATTATCAAGAAGAGAATTTGTATTAACCTCCAGCCTTCCACATTTTCAACAAAGCATGCTTGAGTCAGAGGCAATCTGGGATGGGTGACCTCCTATGTTATGAAACCAACTCCAAAAATAGAATAAAAGAGAGATGAACACCTTAGAAATAAGCCACTTCGAGGGGGCAAGCTCCTTTACATTACATAAATGAACAATTCTTGGACGATAGAAATGAAAAAACCTCATTCTATATATAGAAGTCCATGGGGTCACAATATAATCCTAGCCAACCTAACAATAATAATGTAAGGGCATAATAATGACAATATGGGGGTTACAGGGTTACATCAATAACAATAAGGGGGCTATACTAACCACAATAAGGGACTACACTAGTAATATAGGGACCTAATATGCCCCTCTCTTCAAAAAAGTGTTGTCCTCAACACTTGAGTAGCTCTAGATGCTTCTGTATAAAATTATGATCCTCCCATGTAGAATCTTTAGTGGGTAAGTTCTTCCACTTGATGAGATACTCTGAAATTGATCGATTTCGTAGCTGTCGAGTTATTATTTCCATTACCGCTTCAAGTTCCAATATGATTTTTCCTTCCTCATCAAGTTCTGGCAATATTGTTTGAACTCGAAGTTTGTCACCTATAACCTTCTTTAATCATGAAACATGGAAAACTGGATGCACTCGCAAAGAAGCAGGAAGCTCCAATTTGTATTCCATAGTACCAATCATTTGCAACACCTTGTAAGGACCATAGTACTTTGGCGATAATTTATTATCCTTCTTAGCTTGCTTGAGGGACATTTATTTGTATGGTTGTAGTCGTAAAAATACCCAGTCTCCAACATCAAAACTTTTCTCACTGCGATGTTGATCTGCCTGTTGTTTCATTCGATTTTGTGCCAAAATTAGGTTATCCTTTTGAAGAGTTGGAGAACTTGTTTTTTATGCTTGATGTGATCTTCCACTACTTGAACCTTAGAGTTTTCTCTTAAAGATGATGTGATGGACAGTGGATGATATCCATAAAGTGCCATAAATGGGGTAATTTTTGCTACAATATGGAAGGAAGTGTTATACCACCATTCAGCCAGAGGTTACCACTTGACCCATTGTGTTTTTTTATCAGATACAAAACAACGAAGATATCCTTCCAAACATTTGTTCACTATTTCAGTTTGACCATCGGATTGAGGATGATAATATGAGCTATGAGCCAGTTGAGTACCCAAACAAGAAAATAATTCCTTCCAAAACTTTCCAGTAAAAATGGGATCTCTGTCGCTTACAATAATCTTTGGGTTTCCATGTAGCTTTTGAATTGTTTTCATAAATGAAGTAGCAATTTTACTTGCTTTAAATGGATGAGATAATGCACAAAAGTGTGCATACTTGGTAAGTCTATCAACTACCACCATTATGACACACTTTCCTTCAGACTTAGGTAAACCTATGATAAAATCCATTGAAATCTCCTCCCAACGTTGACTTGGAATGGATAAAGGTTGTAGAAGACCAGGGGTCTTAATTATCTCAACTTTATTTTGCTGGAAAACCAAACATTCCGCCACAAACTTTTGAATATCAGATTTAAGGCTATCCCAAAAAAAATGGTAAGTTTTTCAAAATCCTGAGTGTCCTCCTAAAGGAGAAGTGTGCAATTCCAAAAGAATCTTTTGTTTTAGTTGGGAATTCTTATAAAGATATAAGCGATCTTTGTACCATAAGTAATCATTTTTCCAACTAAATGTATCAGATGTACTAGGATCTTACTACAAATTTTGAATGAGTGTCCACACTTCTTCGTCCTTCTTCCATTCATCCCTTGCTTCGGTTATCCAATCTCGTTGGATAATAGAAATGGCACAAAGCAATGCTTCCACCTCTTCATCCTTTCTTGAGAATGCATCTGCAACAACATTTAGCCTCCCTTTTTTATAGATGATTTCAAAGTCATAACCCAACATCTTTGTGACCCATTTTTGCTGCTCTTCCAAAGATAGTCTTTGTTCCAAAAAGTGTTTCAGACTATCATGATCATTTTTTACCTTGAAGTGTCTTCCCATTAGGTAAGGTCGCCATTTATTTAGTGCATGTAGTATTGCCAAAATTTCCTTCTCATAAATAACTATCTGTAAATACTTTCCTTTGATTGAATGACTTTCAAAATCAATGGGTCTTTCTTCTTGCATTAAAACCACACCAATTCCATTTCGTGAGGCATCACATTCCACAATAAAGGTTTTTGTGAAGTCTGGCGTAGCTAAGACCGGTGCTAGGAACATTGCCTCTTTAAGATGTTCAAAGGCCTTAGTTGCTTCGGGAGTCCATGAAAATGCATCTTTCTTCAATAATGTTGTTAGAGGTGCTGCTGTTCTCCCATAATTCTTAACAAACTTGCGATAACACCCTGTTAACCCGAGAAATCATCGCAACTTCTTTATGTTTGTGGGGACTTTCCATTCCTTATTGGCTTTAATTTTGTTAGGGTCTACCTTAACACCCTCGTGAGATACAATATGACCCAGATACTACACCTCCTGTACTCCAAAGAAACATTTGGAGGTTTTTGCATATAATTGTTTCTCCTCCAATAGTTTGAGCACCCTATCAACATGTTGAACATGATCCTTCCAAGACCTGTTGTAGATTATTATATCATCAAAAAATACTAACACAATTTTTCTAAGGAAGGGTTTGAAAATGGAATTCATCAATCCTTGAAATGTATAAGGTGCATTGATAAGGCCAAACGACATGACCAAAAAGTCATAATGACCCTCATGAGTTTGAAATGTTGTTTTCGGAATATCTTCAACCTTCATTCTAATTTGATGATATCCTGAACGAAGATCCAACTTGGTAAAACAAATTTCTCCATGTAATCCATCCAATAATTTATCAATCACAGGAATGGGAAATTTATCTTTAATAGTGAGCTTATTGAACTCCCTATAATCCGGACACATGCACCATGATCCATCCTTCTTGTGTGCCAATACTACTGGAGCAGAGAAAGAACCTTGACTAGGTTGAATTATACCAACCTCTAACATTTCTGCAATCATACGTTCAGTTTCACTGTTTTGGGAATATGGATATCTCTAAGGCCTGATGTTTACAAGAACACTTCCTGGAATCAAATGAATAGCGTGATCATGATCACGAATAGGTGGGAGTCCTTTGGGAGTTTCAAACACCTTGGAATGATTGTCCAAGGCTTTTTTGGAAATGTGGAGAAATAGATGATTTTGACGTTGGAACTTCTAGTGAGAATAATTGTGCAATTACGCCTCGTTTTTCTTTATTCATAAGCCTTGTCATGACATTAGAGCTTATTATCTTTCCCGGATACCCTGCGATATCCCGTAATTTGACTTCATTTCCTTCCGAAAAAAATTTCAGGAAAATTTCTTGCAAATCAAAAGCCACAGTCCCCAAATATTGTAACCATTGTACTCCTAGTACAACATCATAACCTCCCATTGGAATGGAAAGCATTGGACTATTCAATACATATTCCCCCATGGTTAGCTTGATATTATGGCATTTTCCAGAGCAATTTATAGTTCCTCCATTTGCAACCATCACTTGACATTCTGGTGCTGGGTATAGGAATCAATTCAATTCCTTGGCTACCTTACAATGAATAAAATTATGGGTACTACGTTCCGAATCAATCAACACTATTACATTTTTTCTTCTTGATATGTCCTTCTATCTTGAGAGTTTGACGAGTTGTAATTCCTGCCAATGCATTACATGATATGGTTAGACTCATTTCTTCTTTCTCTAGGGCTATCTCTTGGTGTATATCCTATTCTTTTGAAGTTTCTTGTTCATTTTCTTCCTCCTCTTCATAATCTATGTAAAATAATTTCTTATCAGCACACTTATGACCTTTAGTGTATTTGCTATCACAACTGTAGAAAAGCCATTTTTATCTTTTTTCTTCCAATTGTTGTGGTGTCAACCTTGTAGGTTGTGGAAGTATAGGAGTAGCAACACTTCCATCTTTACAGATGTGAGTGGTAGGCTTCTTTTTCGCCATGATTTTACATTCAATTTTTCTTGCCAACCTAAATGCCTTCTCCAGTGAATCAGGTTCCCAAAGGTGAACCTCATGTTGGATGTTATCCTTAAAAGTACCCATGAAGAAATCAATCCTTTGTTCCTCTGGAATATCATTTACCCTTATATTCAATTTTTGGAAGTCCTCAATGTGCTCCACCACCGAACCCTTTTGTTTGAGATTTATCAATTGGCTAAAGAAGGTGTTGCTCTTTGTATCCTCATAATGTGCTATCATTTCCTCCGTAAAAATTGACCAAGTGACACTTTTTTTAAGGGAAAAAAGCCATCGATACCATACAAATGTATTTTGTTCTAAATATAAAGTTGCAATGCATACCTTTTGTGTGTTTTGCACATTATTGAGATCAAAATATTACTCCATTTGTAGTATCCATGTTACGGGATCCTTGCCATTAAAATTCCTCATATCGATCTTTGGAATATCCTGGGTCTTAAATCCCAAATTAGAGTTTATGAAATCATGATTAACATTTATTTTTTTCATCATCATTTTCCTCTACTATATTTTCGCCATTAGGAATCATTTCTTGTATCAACTTTGTCAAACCTTCCATGTCTACTTTTAGATCATTCTTCATGTCTTCCATGTTGTCTTTCATTTTTTCCTATATACCATCGATGTTGGCTTCCATGCCATCCATCTCAGCTATTGCACTTTTCTTCAAAATTTCCATTTCATTTTTTGTTGCTCTTTGCGAGAGCGAAATTTGGTGCACTTGCTCTTGTAATTTTGATATATCATGTTGCACTTCTTCATCTTCATGAGTCATAGTAGAGTATTTTGTGGGATTAATGGGTGTTGAATTATTTTTAGGGGGAATTTTAGAACCCAATACTAATATATATGCTTCAATATGCCCTTGGAATCACTTCAAACTGATTTTTCAAACAATACTTATGCAATTTGAAAGAAAAAAAATACACACCTTTTTCTTGCTTTTGAGGAGCTCGATATTGAAATTGAATTATCTCATTGATTTCGGATCTTCAATATTTGAAATTAAGTCATGTAGTAGCCCTCTGAATTTTCTTTCTAATTCCATGGGTCTAACCTGCCTTGGATGCTTCAAGGAAAAGTTATGCCCAATCTCCCACAATGACCTAATTATGGATTGGTTCAGTAGGGTGAACTTATACGGCGTGACACATGTCACTGTTTCCTCTTTAGGCTCTGAAATTGATACACAAGAAACTAAAGTCCTTTTTATTTCGGTCACTTCTTACAGAATCCCAATCTGATGCTCAGATAGAGAGTTATGATGATTTTCCCACGGTCACCTCTTTGAGATGAAATTCGGGAGCTTGAAAAAAACCTAACTTCCATAGATCATATCTCCGAAAATATTGCGAACCAAGAGCTGGAATTTTTACATGAAGTTACTCAGGATTTCGGCTTCGCGTGATTAAAAATTCAGCTTCTGAACCTTTGTAGAAAAAAAATTATAGCAGAAATTCCACAATGACCTATTTGGAGCAGCGAAACCCTAGAATCCAAAGCTCTGATACCAAATGTTATGTAACCAGCTCCAAAAATAGAAGAAAAGAGAGATCAACGCCTTAGAAATAAGCCACTTCGAGGGGGGAACCTCCTCTACATTACATAAATGAACAATTCTTGGATGATACAAATGACAATACCTCCCTCTATATATAGGAGTCCATGGGGTCATAATATAATCCTAGCCAACCTAACAACAATAATCTAAGGGCACAATAATAAAAATA
This sequence comes from Pinus albicaulis, assembly GCA_034641835.2. Taxonomy (NCBI): domain Eukaryota; kingdom Viridiplantae; phylum Streptophyta; class Pinopsida; order Pinales; family Pinaceae; genus Pinus; species Pinus albicaulis. Next base: position 310,311,111 of record CM076580.1, on the reverse strand, counting down.
TGGGGGTTACAGGGGTACAAAAATAACAATAAGGCGACTATACTAACCACAATAAGGAACTACACTAGTAATATAGGGACCTAATGTCCTGGGAAGTCCTGGTTACTGGGCGCAAGCCTCGGAAGTGATGAATGACGCTATGTGATTCATTTCACTAGTTTCAATCCCACTTCTTCACCCCTGCGAGCATCACCCGATGCAATGAGTGCTAAGTGGATTATTCAAAAATAATGAGAAATTAGTCAGTTACGACTACCTCTCATGGAAATGGTCATAGATGAATGACTTGCTTAACGCAGTTGAATCCCAAAAAATGATATCTAATATAATGCATTGAAAAAACCCCTCAATACTTAAATACAAAGAGTGAAGTGAGCTCTACTTGAATGGTTCATGAGGCACAATACTTGCTAAGGTTTTGAAAATGGGGTAGCAAGCTAAGTGGGCTTGATTATGGGGAAAACTCCACAGTCAAGCACGGTTGATCTAGAGGCGATTTGGGATGGGTGACCTCCCGGGAAGTCCTGGTTACCAAGTGCAAGCCCCGGACGTGATGATTGATGCTATGTGATTCATTTCACTAGTTTCAATCCCACTTCTTCACCCCTGTGGCATCACCCGATGTAATGAATGGTAAGTGGACTATTCAAAAATCATGAGAAATTAGTTAGTTACGACTACTTTCATGGAAATGGTCATGGATGAATGACTTACTTAACGCAGTTGAATCCCAAAATATGATATCTAATATAATTCACTGTGAAAACCCCTCAATACTTAAATAAAAAGGGTGAAGGGAGCTCTACTTGAATGGTTCAGGAGGCACAATACTTGCTAAGGTTTTATAAATGGGGTAGCAAGCTAAGTGGGCTTGATTGTGGGGAAAACTCCACAGTTAAGCGCACTTGAGCCAGAGGCAATCTGGGATAGGTGACCTCCCAGGAAGTCCTGGTTACCAGGTGCAAGCCCCGAAAGTGATGATTGACACTATGTGATTCATTTCACTAGTTTCAATCCCACTTCTTCACCCTTGTGAGCATCACCGGATGCAATGACTGCTAAGTGGACTATTCAAAAATCACGAGAAATTAGTCAGTTACAACTACCTCTCATGGAAATGGTCATAGATGACATCACCCTATGCAATGAGTGCTAAGTGGACTATTAAAAAATCATTAGAAATTAGTCAGTTACGACTACCTCTCATGGAAATGGTCATAGATGAATGACTTACTTAACACAGTTGAACCCAAAAAAATGGTATCTAAAAAAAAGAGTTGTAAAAGTTTCTCAAATCGTATAGTTGATTAATAATGACATGGATGCAACTCTTGAACAACACATACTTGTAATTGACTTGTAAAATCTTGATATTGAGCTAATTAAGTCCAACTTTAAGAATATGAAGGCCCTTATAAGTTAGGAAACTTTTCCAAGATGGGAACACACACACACACACATGGATGAAGCTCAAAGAAGAAAATTATCTTGATGGAATTCCTCGAGTGATCTAACAATTAAAATTTTCGATGATTTTGTTTTTTCTAGCCTAAAAATATCTCACCTACACTTTGTTGTTGTTAATAATTAACACGGGAGAGACAAGCAACCATATTGGCGGAAAATGATCAATGCATGTTTGTTGTATGTTATTGATCTCAAAACATGAATTTATAATATATCAATGACTATTCTAGATCTTCTAGATCTATATTTAGATCACACTGACAACTCATCAGTGGATCATCATGAAACCTTGAAAAGATAAGAACTATAAGTGTATTATCATACTTTGTGATTGTCGAGGGACTCACAGTCTAACACCCCCCCCCCCCCCCAATCACAAGTTTGAATAATTTTACAAATAACTTTTGTTATCCTCAATTTGAAACTATTGAGCTGGGTTCCAATAAAGATATGCTTGAAAACTAGCAATATTGAATATCTAGAAGTAATCAACTATTATGTCTCAACATATCCATTGAAATGATTGTTGAGGAGACCAATTATTATGATAGAATTATCCATTGTTGATTTATTTGACTTTTAATGACTCTTGAAAGGATCAAAACTTAAGCTTTGGATTATTTAAATGGTGGTTTTTTTCCAGTTGACCACCAACCATATTTCTTGGAAGCTAGTGGTTTATGGTTTATCAACAACCAATCTTATTTGAATAATGTGGTGGGTTTTGGATGACCACTAACCGTACTGCTTTGATTTGAATAATGGTTTACCACTAACCATATTTAATTAATCAAATCACACCCCATGTTAAATGTGTAATATAGTTTCTTTTATCATTGTGCGCCCCCCCACCCCCCCCTCCTAAGGAGTGGAGAATATTGTAACTCCCCCTCCCACATTTACCCAAAGTCACAAGCTCTCTAGGGTAAACATGAGATGAGAGTTATTATGTGAGACCTAATTTCCAAGATGAACTCATGGAAAATGGTATCCACATGTCTAGAAATGACTGCCAACACCCAGTGACACATAATCATAGTGTTATCATCTTAATTTGACCCAACACTATTTCTTTGCAATTTCATTTCCTTCAATTTAACAAAACTTCCTATTTTTGGCAGTTTTCTCATGTTATAAATGTCTGAGGTCGTTTTAAGGGCCTAAACGACATTTTCAAGGGAAACAAAGAGATTGTAAAAGTGTGAGCCTTATTTAGATATTTGTATTTGGCCTCCTTGTGAATATCTTCGAAATGAAGTATTATGATAGTCAAACGAACATCATATGCCAAAATTATGACCCTGAGAAGTTGGAGGTCCCAATTTATGATTTATACAAACACTTTGTGTACATAGTACGTGTAGGTTATAAATACATATTTGTTCATTAATTCGATAAGATCACGAGAGAATCATAATTGACACAATGACAAAGCTAAACATTCAATCTCAACTCAGAACTTGACCTAGACTGAATAGAACATACTAGGTACTTCGTCAAACACATGGCATACATGTAAGCTACAGGTCATGAATGCATATATGATCATAAAAGTCTAATATTCAGTTTAGAATAACCAAAAAGGCCCTATGCCCTCTCCACGTAGTTGTAAAAATACTTATTAGTCCATACATTCATCAACCAATCTATAGCTAGACCATTCATGACAGGAGCCTTAAATACCATACATCATGTAACCAACAAATAACTAGTAAATAACCAGCATAGGAACCATGACAACTAAATCATAATATCACCAGCATAATCGTTACAAATATGCATGAATCACAATAGAAGAATAACTCTTATTAATATATGAAAATACCAACCAAGTTAGTGAATTCCACATACCACCTGACCATAGATTGAGCTGAACCAAATCTCTCTTTCATCCAATCACCCTTGCACCATATTCTAAGAATGAATTTGGGATCTCAATGAATAAACCAAACAAAACCAAACCATAGCTTCCAAAGGCCAAACCACTTCAACCCTCATCCAGTGATTCCACCTCGTGGTTGGACATCGCTAACACCGACCAGATCGGTCTCTACCCAAGATGTCCAGCGATCCAGGAACTAGTAACTCAACTCGCAACCTTCCAGGGATCGAGAGTGTTTGTCCAACCTGACTCCAGGAACTAGTAACTCAACCCACCAAGGGCTCTAGAGCACTTTTACCAAACTAGGCTTCAGGACTAGTAACTCAACCCAAGTTCAGGGCTTCCAGAGCGTTTGTTCCAACCCACAACCATAGGGAATTATGAGCACCAACAAGAAAACAATCAAATAGGAAAACCCACAACACCATGGATATTTAGGAAATGGCAAGGCAATGCTAAAACCACTGTCAATCCAGGTAATCCTCCATGCCAATGACAACACAACAAAATAATCACTTGCATACAACATGCATCCATAAATAAACAAGGAAAACACACATGCAACCCGTTACTACAAAGAAATCCATCTATAACGGTTGATCCAATTGTTCCCTTGCACTTTCCTGCTTTCTTTTGCCTTCTTTCTCCAAATCTGAGTGAATACTAGACTTCTCTAATCATGCTCCAAGAATGTTGTAATTGTGCTAGAGTATGACAGAATGAGATAATAGAAGAGAGATCCAAGCTAAAACTGACAAAAGGTCATGAACTGATCCCCAAAATAATTTGTATGATTTAGGCCTCTATTTTCTTCATTTTTCCTTCAATTTAACTCTCATGCAAATCTGTGACCTTTCATCTCCCTTTCCTCCTATTTTCAATTATTTTCATAAATAAAATGCTAATTAATGCCTCTTTTCCTTTTCCGATGCCTTTGCCAGTTTCCACAATCATTTATTAATCACTAGTGATATCCATCACTATGTTTTTGCCCAACATTCAGCTTGGAATGCGTGTTCCATGATCTTGGTCTTATTTTTATTTATTTACATAGGAAATCAACTAGGGGTTGTTGCAAATACCATCTTTGACTCTTGTGTCTTTACCTCTATTTTGACTAGACTGTAGGACTTGAGAAGTTTCTCTACCTCTTGATTCCATTTCCAAGGGCTTATCCATCCACAATTGACTGTCTTTTTATCCTTCTCCCACTTTCAACATTTCTCTAATAAGTGATTTGTCTTCTCACAATGAAGACAATTACTTCTCTAGCAATGCTAACACTTTTTACCAACACTTTTAACTTCATGAAGAAATCACACACTCACAAAATGTACTAGTTTGGAGTAATCTAGAATATTAAAGCTAACATATTTCCTGTAGTCTAGTCCATCCCGATTTTTGTTGAATGATATCTCTTCGAAACGTATGATAACCATCTTGGAAAGACCATTTACTTGTTATTTTTCTTCTTCAAAATTGTTATAGTTGATGATACATTGTGGTTGATTCATTGGTTCCATTAATTCACTTGTATCGCATTGTGCATCAATCACCTATATTAAGTTTTGGATATCACAACTTACATCAACTTTTGCCACTATTTCAACTGTATCACATGTTGCATAGAAATTTTGGATTAGGTCTTAAATACAATTTGTTGCATTAATTTTATCTAGTAGCTCCATAATAGATGTAGGGAAGTAGAATTGTGGGACAGGAGAACCAAGAAAACTCTTTTTGGAGTGTTGGTTACCTCGATTGTCTTATATGGATGTGAATTTTGGGGCAGCAGCATGTCAAATCACAAGTGGAGACAAACATAAAGAATTCAAAAGTACTTAATCATTGGTAACCTAAAATTATGATAGAGGCTAGTTGAGGTTGTAATGTTTCCGATGGAGGCTTCATCAATCATTCATTTGTTAAGTTATCTAAAAAAGGTGGAAAACATAGAGGCACAACGTTGGCCCAAGATGATTTACGTGGAGGAGATAAAGTGCAAGAAGAAAACTTGGAGGAAACTAAATGAAAAATGGATAAGCAAATGGGGAATTAATTGGCCAGATTGTCCTAATACTAAAGAGGAGATAAAAAATTAGGTGTTTGAAAAATTCAGGACTGCCATGTGGGAAAAATAGGTTGGAAAAAAAAAGCGATATATGTCAAAAATTTCAACCCATCACAATCGCATGAATAAAATACTTATTTGAGTGTGACAGTTAAGGGAAAGGCTAAAATTTTAATAGCACAGCTGAGGATCGGATCCCACCATCTTAGGTGCGAGACAGGTAGATGGATAACCCCCAAGGAAGAATGGGAAGAAAGAATTTGTATATTTTACAAGATAGGAGAAGTTGAAACTGAATGACACTTTATCATGGAATGTTTGACTTATGAGGACATTCGTAATTGTAGGAATTTACAGAGTAAGTACCGTAGATCAAAAACCAAAGGTCCCTGCTCACAAACAGATCACAAATCAATACACTAATATTATCACGTGGTTAAAACCCTCAAAGAGGGAAACAGTCCACGGCCTAAGCCAATGCGGCCACTTCAGGAAATTTAATAATATAAAAATAAAAGTGACATATGTTTCTCTCATAAATGGTTATCAGACAAATGACCCTCCATGCTCTTTAAATAGAGATCATGGACCAATCAGGTGTTAAGCCACGGATCAAGTGTCGTTAATACCGAGGAGAGAGTGATTCGTCGGATCACTACAAATCGTGACCTTCGGATTATAAGTTACAAATGTACATAGTAAAGAAACACACTTTACCTAACTCTACACTAAACTAAGTTATTCTTAACTATTTCCTATGTGTCGGAATATCCTAACATCTCCCCTTAAGAACAACTTGGGATAGGATTGAAGGATTTATAAAGGTGACACAAAAGGAGTCTATTTCCTATGTGTCGAAATATCCTAACATCCCCCCATAAGAACAAATTGGGATAGGATTGAAGGATTTACAAAGGTGACACAATAGGAGAAGGAAGGAGGCATTAGAGCCTATCCCCCCCCTTAATGATAAATTTCCTGAACTCCAAGCATGGATCGAAGTTTGGTAAAATTCGCTTCTATGAGAGCCTTTGTAAAGATATCGACTACTTGATCATTGGTTGGACAATAATGCACTTCAAGAACATGATCATGAATGAGCTTTCTGATGAAGTGTATGTGGAGTTTAATGTGTTTCATATGCTGATGTTGAACTGGATCTTTACATAGCTGAATGGAACTCTGATTATCACACCAAAGTGTAGTTGGATGCAGCTAATGAAGACCAAATTTAGACAGGATCTGACAAAGCCACATGGCTTCCTTGCTGGCTTCAACTGCACCACGGTACTCTGCTTCTGCTAAAGAAAGAGACATGGCACATTTTTTCTTACAAGACCAAGTAATAGGTCCTGAACCAAGAGTGAAAACATATCCTGCAGTAGAATTTCGATCATCAGGGTCACCAGCCCAATCAGAATTAGTGAAACCAATCAATAATGGAGATGCTCCTGCACGGTAATGAATCTCGAACTGAACTGTACCTCGAATATATCGAAGTATTATTTTAGCTGCTTTCCAGTGACTTTCATGAGGTTGGTGCATAAATTGAGCGACAAGACCAACGAAAAAGGAAAGGTCAGGACGGGTATGGGTTAGATACATAAGTTTACCAACAAGTTGATGGTATAAGGTAGCATCAACTTCAGGGATAGTACAAGTGACTAAACGCTTGACTCCAGACTGAAAGGGAGAAGGGGCTGGCTTACAGTCTTCCATGTGAAAGTGGTGTAGAAGATCACAGGCATACTTGGAATGAGAGAGGGTAATGCCTTCTTTGGATTGCAAGACTTGAAGACCAAGGAAATAATGCAAGTGTCCTAAGTCTGTCATTTCAAACTTCTTTTTAAGGCTAGACTTCACATGGTTTATATGGTTTCGATCACTACCAGTAAGGATAAGATCATCAACATAAAGAACAAGGATGGTGAAGGACTTACCCACTTTCTTGGTGTAGACAGTGTTGTTAGAATGACACCTAGAAAAGCCATTATCTAATAGAAATCTATCCATTTTGGCATACCAAGCCCGAGGAGCTTGTTTGAGACCATAGGGAGATTTCCTAAGGCAACAAACAAGGCTAGAATCATTTTGGATAAAGCCAAGGGGTTGTTCCATCTAGATTTCTTCATGCAAATATCCATGTAAGAAGGCATATTTGACATCCATCTGATGGACTTCCCATTTAAAGGAGGTAGCAAGGGAAAGAACAAGGCAGATAGAATTCATTTTGGCAACAGGGGATAAGGTTTCAGTATAGTCAATGCCTTAAACTTGTGAAAATCCTTTAGCAACAAGATGAGCCTTATGTCTATCCACTTTTCCATCTGGTCCAAACTTTTTTTTCTACACCCATATGCATCTGACAAGTTTTCTTCCTTTTGGAAGAGGAACAATATCCCAAGTATCGTTCGCCAATAAGGAACGATATTCTTCATTCATAGCTTCATCCCAATCTGGATGACCAAAATATTCTTCAAAGGTTTCTGGATCAGGATTTTCTGGAACTTGAACCAATAAGGAAGAGGCTCTTTCGAACTGAGAACGTGTACGTCGTTGATCTGCAGGGTCACCTACAAGAGAACCTGCTACATCCAGAGTAGAGCGGACCCATCTTGGAAGTTGTGGAGTAAATGGAATAATTTCAAGAGGTGGAGTAGGATTGTCATCCTCGCCGCCGTCATCTGAACTAGAAGGAATGTTATTAAAAATAGAAGAGAGAGAGAGAGAGAGGTGGCACATATGCCGAATTAGACTCGCAGGCCAAAGGTGGCACACCCGTCGAACTAGGCTTGCAGGCCGATATATTTTCATCAAATTTTACACCTCTTCTAATGATTAAATTTTTGGATTTTGGTTGAAGAAGTCTATATCCTTTGACATCTTCACAATATCCAACAAAAATGAATTTTTCACTCTTAGGTTCTAAGGCTTTATGTTTCACATCTGGAATATGGGCCCAAGCATCACTTCCAAAAACATGAAAGTGACTTACATCTGGTTTGATTGAGCTCCAAGCTTCTTCTGGAGTTATATTCTTTAAAACCGTAGTAGGAGTGCGATTTACTATGTAATTTGCATAGTTAATTGCTTCTACCCAAAAATTAAGACTAAGTCCTTTAGATTGAAGCATACAATTAGCCATTTCTTTTAAGGTGTGATTCTTCCTTTCAGCTACACCATTTTGTTGTGGAGTATATGGAACAGTATGTTGCAATTGAATGTCATGCTTAGTGCAGAAGTTGATAAATTTGTTGTTAACATATTCTCCTCCGTTGTCTGATATTAACTTGAGAATTTGATGTCCAGATTGTTTCTAAACAAAGGCCTTAAAGGCCAAGAACATGTTAAAAACTTCACTCTTGAGTTCTAAGAAGTATACCCAAGTGTGTCTGGAAAAATCATCAATGAAATTTAAGAAGTACTTGCAACCAGAGAAAGAGACAACAAGAAGTGGACCACATAAATCACTGTGCACAAGATGCAAAGGGGCTGAAGCGTGCCAAGGGGCACGTTTGTCAAAACTGTCCTGATGATGTTTTCCGAGTAAACATCCAGAGAAAACACCATCTCGACAAGATACCATAGGAGGACCTGTCACCATATTTTCTTTACATAGAGTTTTAAGAGAGCGATAGTCTAAGTGACCAAATCGCTCATGCCAAAGTTTGCTCACGTCATCATTATGAGCAACAAAAACAGAGGGAAGAGATGATGACCCAAAGTTGTCAAACGTATACAACCTTGTGGAATCATCAGCAATGCCAGTAGCTAAAATATGTTTAGGATCTTTGAGGTCCTTGATTACAACATCATGAGGTGAGAATTCTACTATTTTCCCTTCACTTGAATGAGTTATCTGATAAACAGATAGAAGGTTGCATGACAAGGTAGGAACAAATAGTACATCATTAAACTGACCATTATCTAGATGAATGGTTCCAGATCCTACAACACTAAGAGATCTATCATCACCAACATAAATATGTTTGGTGTTACAATCATTTAAAGAAGAAAAAATGGCTTTATTTTTGGCCATGTGGTAAGAAGCTCCAGAATCAATGAGCCACTCATGAGAATGAGAAGAAGAAGATACATTTAATGCATAACCAGATCTTGATGCTTGACAACCACAAGCAGAAAGTGTCATTCCTTAAGATGAAGGTGAAGATTGCTCCAAATTGATGTTGTGCTTCTTCATTACTGCTTCTAAGGCTTCCATCTTCTTAAAACATTTGGACTCTATATGGCCATCACAGTTACAAAAGTTGCAATGTCTGTCTGTCTTCTTCCCTTTGTTTTTATTTGCCTTATCATTTTGGTGAGTTGCTTTTTCAGTTTGCAGCTGAAATTGCTTAGGACCCTTGTTTTGTTTCAGACCATACTTTTTAGGATACTGCTTCTTGGGATTCTTTTGATATGATTATTGTTGGGCTGCTAAGGCTTTCTTAGAAGCGTTTCCAAAAGTGATAAGACCAAGGTGTAAGAGTTTTTCTTTTTCTCTTATCAAAGAATCACAAAAGGCATCAAAAGAGGGGTTGTTGTAGGTGGTTCCTGAAGAAATGATGGCTTCTCTAGTGGAATGGAAGGTGGAAACAAATACAGAGTATGCAGGGCTAAGCTCAGCGAGAATACAATATATGAGGCTACCATCTTCCTTTTTTACCTTACAACCTTCTAAAAGAAGTGGGCCTTGATTTGATTTTGAATTCCAAACACAGTATTTAGCTTTTCCAGGGCTTCATGAGGCATGTCGATGTCAAGGATATGAAATCGAAGATCTTGAGCAATGTACATTCCTATCAACCCTCGTGCTTGATCTTGTTTATTTTCCCATTTAGCGACTTTATCATCATTGGAAGGTTTAGTTTCTTGTCTTGTGGCTATTCTATAAAGCACTTTACTTCTAAGTATATATACCATGTGAGGTAGCCATTAGAAATAATTGGTGTTGTTAAGAATAATTGGGCATGCACTTTGCATTTATTTAAAAACTGAAGCTAAAAAAAAGCTTAAACTAACTGCTCCAATGGAAAGATCTCAAAAAATAGGCTGATTAAAAAAAAACGGCTCGAAAAACAGCTTCCGGATGAAGAAGTTATGCCTTTTTGAAAAAACTGAGTTGTAGATGCCGAATAGTTACGGGAACGATTTGAAATTTGATGATGACGTTCAACTTTTAAAAAAATCCCGCCTCTTTAACAATTTTTTTTTTACAAAAGAAGCTTGAGAAAGAGACTTGAACCAAAGACCTCTATTCTCATAAACTAACTTCTCACCCAGTGAGATAGTAAAAGGATTATGTAATTGTTTGAAAGGAGGAAGGGTTTTTTTTTTTTTAGTCTTCATTGTGCATGCTTTCTCCTGCAAAAAAAATACAAAAATCATAGCAAAAAAAAAAAACTGGAATGCAATCCTTATGGCAAAACGTTAGATTTTCTGTTAGCCATACCAGCAACTATCAGTTTTTTCACTATTTTTGATTTCCCGAGATCGCAAAAAAACGCAGGGAAAGAGCATACGTAGCAAAAAAATCCCTTCTTCTTGCTTTTGATTTGCCGAGATCGCACACAGTGCAGAGAAAAGAGCATACACAGAGAAGAGGGTATAGATCCGACAAATAAATAAAACCTAAAATCCGAAATAAACAGACAGAACCCAAATAAGCAGAACTATTAACAAATATAACTGCAAAATAGATACTTTATACCTCCAAATCTAAACTGACATAACTTGCAACTGGAAACCTTTTCGCATGAAACGAAAGGCGTTCCTCACTGCAATAGATGCTCCGGACACAACAGAGTGGTTCTCCAAGCCCGAAAATGTTCAGAAATAATAGATCTAGAAAACAAAAGTCGCATGCAGTCCAACCAGCTTCAGATTTGGATCAACAACGGATGCGGACCTCAAAATAAATCTGATACCATGTAGGAATTTACATGGTAAGTTCCATAGATCAAAAACCAAAGGTCACCACTCACAAACATATCACAAATCAGTACACCAATATTATCACGTGGTTAAAACCCTCAAAGAGGGAAACAGGCCACGGCCTGAGCCAACGCGGCCACTTCAAGCAATTTATTAATATAAAAAGAAAAGTTACATATGTTTTTCGCATAAACGGTTACTAGACAAATGACCCTCCATGCTCTTTAAATAGAGATCATGGACCAATCCGGTGTTAAGCCACATCAAGTGTCATTAATACCGAGGAGAGAGTGAACCGTTGGATCACTACAAATCATGACCGTCAGATTATAAGTTACAAATGTACATAGTAAAGAAACACACTTTACCTAACTCTACACTAGACTAAGTTATTCTTAACTATTTCCTATGTGTCGGAATATCCTAACAGTAATCAGTGTGAAAGTGGTCTAAAGGTGGACAATTTGAGTATGTTGTTCGAGGAGGCAAGGCTTCACAAAACTACGAATTTCTTGATCAAAATTCACAGCAAAAGAGTTGTTCTAGAGGGAAACTTGAGAGTCTGATGTCTTGTATGATGTGGAATGTGGGTCCCTTAGACCGTTGGGTCTCGTGGACGTTATTAAAATATATCATATCCACTATGTCATAACTTTCATCAACCTACTAGATGAGTTCACATGTTTCAAAAATTGCATTCAATGTTTGGATGAGATATTTTGTGTCACAAATTGCATCTATGTTTGTTGTAGATCTTGCATCAACCATATCATCAAGTATATCTTGTTTTTGCCTTAATTTTATCTGGAGTGCATCAATAAATTGTTCTTTCATATCTATTTCCTTTTGAATATCTTTTACAGTTGTTAGTGTGTCATCCATTTGATCAATTATGGTTTGATTTTTCTTTAATTTCCACTCAAGCAATTTGATTTTATTGTGAAATTCCTCGTTGCACTCTTGCAAGTCTTTAATTTCTTGATATGCATTTAGAAGACACTTTCTTCCTTTACCCATTTTTGACTTAACATGTTCACTTGTACTCACTTGATTGATTTCATGTCTATTTGTCATGTTCCCTTGATGTTTTTTTGGGGGGGGGGTGATTTGATCCTTTCAAGTCTCATCCTCATGGTGCATTGACCATTCAGTCATAATTGTGTAAGGTGTTCCTTCAACCTACTACATTTAATGGTTGTGTTTCAAGTCAACATTGAAGGGTGGAGGATTTTTGCAAAATTAAATTGGGCATTAAAAATTAGCCCAATAAAGGTGGCTAGGGTTCCTTATTGAACTCACTTCTTATCATCCTCTCTCATTCCCCACTTGTGGTAGCATGGCCCCTATAGGTGGTCATGCTTCAGTTTACTATTGGAATTTTTATTAATTGAATGATATAATGTTTACAATATAATTATGTTGAGAATACCATGACATTAATTATCCATGTAGTCAAAATTTTAATTATCATAATTAATTACAGTTTAATCAAGAGGAGGTCACATGGGTATGTGAAAGATCTATAATAAACGTTTTGATCATTAAATGACATGAATTCCTTGTTTGAAATGTATCCAATTTAAACCCTGGATATTTCAAAATCTATTTATTATATAACTCATCGTTATCTAAACTTTAATCTAATTTGATTTAAACACTTGATACTCATTTTTTCCTTCAAAGAAAATATTATTTGATAAAGTGTTGTATTAGTGGAGTGAATCAAGTATTTGGTGCATTCAATATTTCCTTAGTTGAGTAAGCTCAACACTTTATTTTGATTTCCTTTTAATTGTCAACCAATAAAGCTAAGCAACAATACTCGTCATTTTGCTTGATTTCATTACCAAATCTTATTGTTGATGGTCACATTTAACATGAATTTCATCGTACACCTTGTAATGAATGTTACTTTTTGTTATTAATGAACAAATAGATACAATAGGTGTTTCTTACAATAGAATTTTGTGTAGATAATAATTTTAGAATTAACTTTGATCACAAATAGTATGCATCGTATAAGATCCACTAATAGTGCTCCAAAGAAATCTCACAAAGGAAAAGAAAAATAGTTGTTAAAGTTTCTCAAATTGTATAGTTGATTGATAATGACATCGAAGCAACTCTTGAACAACACATACTTGTAATTCACTTGGAAAATCTTGATATTGAGCCAATTAAGTCCAACTTGAAGAATATGAAGGCCCTTATAAGTTGGGAAAATTTTCCAGGATGGGAACACACATTCACCCAAATTCACAAGCTTGTGAGGGTAAACATGATATGAGAGTTACTATGTGAGTCTCGATTTCCATGATGCACTTATGGAAAATGGGGTCCACATGTCCAGAACTGATTGCAAACACCTAGTGACACATGATCACAATGTTATCATCATAACTTGACCCAACACTATTAATTTTCAGTTTTGTTTCCTTAAATTTGACAAAACTTCCTATTTTTGGTGGTTTTCTCGAGTTTTAAACTTCTGAGGCCGTTTTGATGGCCTACGCGACATTTTCAGGGAAAACAGAGAGAGCAGAAAAGTGTGAGACTAATTTCGTTGTTCTTTTTCGACCTCCTCATTGAAATACTTGAAATAAGGTATTATGATAGTTAAACGAAGATCGTATGCCAAAGTTATGACACCGGGAAGTTGGAGGTGCCAATTTCTTATTTATACAAACAATTTGTGTATATAGTACATGTAGGTTATAAATACATATTTTTTCATTAATTTGATAATCTCACTAGAGAATCATAATTGACACAATGACAAAGCTAAACATCCAATCTCAGCTCAAAACTTGACCTAGACTGACCAAAACATACTATGAATTTCGTCAAACACATGGCATACATGTAAGCTACAGGCCACGAATGCATATCTGATCATAAAATTTTGAGAGTCAGTTGAAAATCATCGAAAAGACCATATGCCCTCTCTACATACCTGTAACAACACTTATCATTCCATACATTCATTAACCAATCAATAGCTAAACCATTCATGACATAAGCCTTAACTAACATACATCTTGTTACCAACAAATAAATAGTAAATAACCGTCATATGAACCATGGAAACTAAGCCATTATATTAGGAACAATATTTCTAAAAATATATATGAATCACAATAGAAGAATAATTGTTATTAATATATGAAAATACAAACCAAGTGAGGGACTTCCACATGCCACCCGACCATAGATTGAGCTGAACCAAATCTCTCTTTCAGCCAATCACCCCCACACCATATTCTAAGCATGAATGTGGAATCTCATGGAATAAATTAAACAAAAATAAACTAGTGCTTCCAAAGGCCAAACCACCTCAACCCTCAGCTAGTGATTCCAGCTCATGGTTGGACATCACTAACACCAACTAGATTAGTCTCTACCCAAGTTGTACAGGGCTCCAGGATCTAGTAACTCATCCTACAACCTTCCAGGGATCTAGAGTGTTTGTCCAACCCTTCTCCAGGGACTAGTAACTCAACCCACCAAGGGATCCATAGCGTTTTTCCCAAACTAGGCTCTAGGATTAGTAACTTAACACAAGGTGTTCCAGGGCTTCCATAACGTTTGTTCCAACCCACAAACATAAGGAATTATGAGCACCAACTAGAAAACTATCAAATGTGAAAACCCACAACACCATGGATATCCAGGAAATGGCAAGGCAAGACTAGAACCATTATCAATCTAGGCAATCCTCCATGCCAATGACGGCACATAAACAAATAATCACTTGCATACACCATGCATCCACAAATCAACAAGGAAAACACATATGCAAGTTGTTTCCTGCAAAGCAATCCAGCTATAACGGTTGATCCAACTGTTCCCTTATGCTTTCCTACTTTCCTTTTCCTTCTTTCTCCAAATCCAAGTGAATACTAGAGTGCTCCAAGCATGATCTAAGTTTGCAACAGTATGAGAGAGAGAGAATATAAGAGAGATCCTAGATAAAACTGACAAAAGGTTGTGAACTGATCCTCAAAATACTTTTTATCATTGAGGACTCTATTTTCTTCATTTTTCTTCAATTTCCCTCTCATGCAAAAATGTGACCTTTCATCTCCCTTTTCTCCTATTTTCCATTATTTTCATAAATAAAACGCTAATTAATGCCTCTTTACCTTTGCCAATTTCCATAGTCATTTATTAATCATGAGTGATCCCCATCACTATGTTTTTTCCCAACATTCAACTTGGAATATGTATCTCGTGACCTTGCTTATTTTTATTTATTTACATAGGAAATAAACCAGGGGATGTTACAAATACCATCTTTGACTCTTGTTTCTTTACCTCTATTTTGACCAAATTGTAGGACTTGAGCAGTTTCTTTATTTCTTGATTCCATTTCCAAGGTCTTATCCATCCATAATTGACTATATTTTTAGCCTTCTCGTGCTTTCAACATTTCTTGAAACACCGACTCTCCATGTAACCATTTCTCTAACAATGCTGACACTTTTTACCAACACTTTTAACTTCAGGAAGAAATTATGCACTCCCAAAATGTACTAATTTGGAGTAATCTAGAATATCAAAGCTACCATCTTTCACATAGTCCAATCCATGTCATTTTTTGTTGTATGAGATTTATTCCAAAGGTACGATAACCATCTTGCAAATACCATATAATTGTTCTTTTATTATTCAAAATTTTTATTGGTGTTGATACACTTTGCTTGATTCATTGGTTCCATTAAGTCATTTGTATCACATTGTGCATCAATCACCTGCATTAAGTCTTAGGTATCACAAGTTACATAAAATTTTTCCATTATTTCAATTGTATCACATGTTGCATCAAACGTTTGGATTAGGTCTTCAATACAACTTGTTGCATTAATTTTATCTAGTAGCTCCACTATGTCACATCTTTCATCAACCTACTAGATGAGTTCACATGTTTCACAAATTTCATTCACTGTTTGGATGAGATCTTCTGTGTCACAAATTCCATATATATTTGTTGTATATCTTTCATCAACCATATCATCAAGTAGATCTTGTTTTTGCCTCAATTTCATTTGGAGTGCATCAATCAATTGTTCTTAAATATCTATTTCCTTTTGAATATATTTTACAACTGCAAGTGTTTCATTCATTTGATCAATTATGGTTTGATTTTGCTGTAATTTCCACTCAAGAAATTTGATTTGATTTTTCAATTCCTACCTGCACTCTTGCAAGTCTTTAATTCCTTGAGATGCATTTAGAAGACACTTTCTTCCTTTACCCATTTTTGACTTAACATGTTCGCTTGAGCTAACCTGCTTGATTTCGTGTATATTATTCATGTTCCCTTGATTTTATGTCACCTTGGGGTGTCAAGTATCATTGATAATCCTACCTAAAGGATTGATTACAATATCTTGATTTCGATGACTTAGTTGACCCCCTTATTCAATTTTAGGTAGGTCTTGTTACAATTCCTTTTGACTTGAAAGGGTTAAATACTTTACCCCTTGCATTTCTCCAATAAATTTGGTTTTAATACCAAATTCACAATGACTTATAAAAACTTGTACATAATCACACAAGCACAAGTTTCCTTGGGTCCCCTTATTCAATTTCAGGTTGATCTAAGGCAAAAGACCATGAAAATATTATTGTTATTATAAAATCATTCATGTGATGATAATACAATGTGGTCTTATAATTCCAATATCTTGACAAAACTTCAACTAGTATTCTCACCTATGTTTACTTTTGATTAAATTAAATCCCAAATAAACCTTCACACATGTGATGACCCAAAGTAAAAATACTCACGGTCTAACATTTGTTGCCATAAACCCTGTGATGCTCTGCTTTGGGTCCATAGAATGTGTCATTAAACATACTGATACAAACATTAGGACAATCATTAATGATGAAGGAATATGTATTGTTTCCTTTAAAAAACTTGAATTAGAGAAGTATCGCAAATTGCATCAACTAGAAAAAATCATGATTACTAGGTTTGTAAAATGATTTTACCAATACAATGATGTTAGAAAAATCTTCAGAGGATGGTGCACAAAAGACAAAAGATATTTTTTCAAGAGTGATGGGGTATACACAATGACAAATATGAGAGACCATTTTATTTATGTAATGGCCTTGATGTGCAATTTATATGGTGCAGCGTATTGTATCCATTTCAAAGATTCTTGGGTATTATATATGGATACTCTCATCCCAACTAGTGCTGCATTCAATGGGCCAACATTTTATCGCATCCCATGAAAGGAAATATTGAGAGAAAATAGGGTAAAGTTTCTAAAGTTCTCCCCACTTTGTATATATACTCTTACCTACTAGATATTATATGTGCAAGCAACTCTTTCCTAACCTTAAATAGGAATCCAATTATTGTTAACGCTCTAATTCATGTTCATTGTCGAGGTTTATGGGAAAAAATATGAGAGAAATTATGCACATTTGTGTGGCTATTTTTTGGCCCCATTGTACAAATTGACATTCTATAAAGAATACCCAAGATTAGTTGAAGAAACCATGACATTACTAAGAAGCATAAGTAGCTGGTATTTAAAATAAGACCATACTTATCTCATAATATATGGAGTGATGCTCCCTTTCATTTGTTGCTTAAATATGTTCCAAACATGTTAGTACTTACAGAGACACCATACCAAATCATTATCCATGGTTTCAATGCTTCTTTAACAAAATATTCAAAGAGGAAAACTTCCATCCCCTATAACATGTAGATTGGACATTGTGGTTAAGTAAATTTAAGCAACAAATGCAAGAGGCAAATCCTATACTAGAGTATAGAGACCCATTAAATGCAAAATGGCTGCAACATTCCATATTTATGGTTACAATCAAAATGATGACAAATATTAATGGAATTATAGTGTTTTCAAAATTGCTATGATGGTATATTTTGAGTGTTGTGTGCCACTTGTAGGTTGTTTTTTTCCACATGGATATATTAATAAATAAAAATATCCTTAAGGATTTTATGGCAGACATTGAGTATGCCATGGCATAATTCCCTCTTAAATGGACGAGTCCTACCTTCATCAAGCACTCTTTATTGGAAATTTGTACGTGGTTTGACCACCACAATTTTATGTATTTTTATCATGTTAGTTATAAGATATTATTTATTTACTCCTCCATAAGATAAATCTAGGGTTTGGCACTAGATAGTATTATTCCATTATTGATGGAGCTCAAACCTATATAAGGGTTTACTCTATTGATTATTTCTAATGGTTTGATTTTTGGAGTTTCCCCTACTGGAGATTAATGGATATATCTTTTTTAGAGCATATGTGATGTGTAAGTTGTTGACCCCCTTAGTGAAAGTGTTACAGTTGATTTCAATTTTTATGAAATATAAATTATTTGCTTCATTTGAACATCATTAATGATTTATCATCATCATCCATGGATATTGCTTCAATTTTGAAAATTATAAATACATTTCAAAAGAAAATTGTGGCTTATAGTACATAGTGGCCGACATATGTATCATTATTTTGGTAGATGTGAAAGGCTGGAAAAGGTTGGTGACTCTCTTACAAACCATATTGATCATACATGTTATAATATAAAGGAAAAACAATGTTTGAGGCAAATAATGTATATATGTTAAACAACATGTGGTAGGTGATATATATTTGTATTTGAGTGATGTTTGGTATAATGATAAACGTGGTGGAAAACATTATGATAATATACAAGCTATGGTGCTATGTTATAACCAAAGGCACAAATTGTGATAACAATTATAATATTTGATATGATGGTAATGAGGTATATACGTTAAGTTTCATGGTAGGGCATTGTGGCATTAGGTGTAAACCACATGCTCTCAAATTTCAATAGGCATTTGATAGCATTATGTTGTAGTGTTATTATGTTACATGATGATGAGTTATTACAAGTATATTATTAAACACATGGCATAACATTGTTATGGAATATTACATGAGGGTTGTCACATATGACAAGGTTGGTCCTAATGGTTATTTGGGAGGTGGCATACCACATCAAGCCATACATTAAATTTGATTTAGCAATGCACCAATGACATTAGATTAACAACTAACCACTCACTACTGAGTTCAATGGGGTTGTTTTGCTTTGCTCATTCGGTCATTTTAAATGTTTATAGTTTTGTTTTGGCTCTATGTTGAAGTTTTGAATTGAACTAGAGTTGTTTAAGTGGCACATTTTTTTTTTGAAAATATTTAAGCTTGAGGTGAAGCTTTATAATAAAGGATAAATCTCTTGTTAAAGGTGAGTATTATGTGTGGTTAAAGCATCGTTGTAATTTAATTATGTTAATAAGGATGTTATCTTGGCCTTGGTTTAGCTTAGGATTCTCAGTGTATTCTTTTCCCATTTTATTCCCCTTCCCTTATGGTATGAACTAATTGTCATTTTATTATGTATGCATGCTCTAATGTGAAGTTACAATAGTATTTTTCCCTAGAATATGTATTTTGTTGTCCCACTCATATTGAAGTACTTTATTACTATCAATACCCTATACATGGTTAACAATATTTGGGTTGTGTTGACGATGTTGGACCCGCCAACATTCAGGGGATCTCCCCGATATGAAGTCCCAATTAGACCTCACACTGTTTGGTGTAGGACTCCCATCTGGAATACGACCCAGTTGCCGATGCAATGGGTGTTAATGATATGCCTTAGATGCAAATAAGCATAGAGTGATGTATGGTGACTTTGGTGAGCACAAGTGTGGCTCCCTATAGAAAGTCAAGTGTGATGCATGAAGGTTCTAACACACAGAGGGAAAGAGTGAGCCCCTTAGAAGCCTGTAATAGTACACAACTTGAAAGGAATGCATGAGCATAAATGACATCACAAGCTAATATGAGAAATAGTTCACAGGCTAACAGTGATGAGATAATACAACAACACACATTCAACAAGATTGGTACCAATGAAAACATAATAATTCGTAAGCATAAGTGTAATTTAACTAACATACATTGCAAATACAACAAGAAAATTCTTCCTATATTCACAACATATGCATGAAAACGTGTCAACTCTAAGATTTTATTAAAGTGAAAGTTCAAATCATACATATACCATTGACGAACCACTAGCCCCAATAGTGCAACATGAAGTCAACATCACCCCCTCCTCCAAAGAAAGATACTCCCTCTACGCTACGAAGAAGCCAAGGCTCTCACAAAACTCCCAAGCTCTTGATTCTAAGCCTAAGCCTAGGCAAAAGCTCGGCTCCCAAAATCCCTTTACATGAGTTATGAGGATGTATTTATAGCAAAAGGGGGTGACTCTTCAGATTCCCCTTTATGACTCTTGGAATCCCCTCGTGACTCTTCAACTTCTTTAGAAATGACTATTCCATTACATTACATCATGACTCTTCATATTCCATAATTGACACTTGGAATTTCACTTACAAAATAATATTACAATTTCTCATACTCATATGAGACAAAATTGGGTAGAGCCCACTAGATAGCCTAACAATACAAAACACTATCATGCTTGATTTTGGGGTAACTCTAGCTCAACAAATTCCACTTTATGTGTGTTGGTCATGTAACGGTGCCAAGCTCTGTACTGTGCAATGAGTCCCTCAAACTGTGTGAATATGTCTGGCTAGAAGCGGACTCTAGCCACCATGGCATCCGAGTATACTGACTTGGAACCAGTTTATACTTCTGAATTAAACATGAGCAACATCATGTTGATCTGGATAGAACCACTGATGTACTTCTGCATGTTCAGTTTATTTACCTCAAGATCATATTTGGCGGCGATCTGTTTGCACTGCTCCAAGTATTCATCTATCTCCTACCTGACCTAGTTCTTGCGTTTGGATTTAGTGAGTGAGCCAACTGATGGTATCCTGTGGGTCTTCACCAAGACATCCATGCCATTATACAATCATGCATATGAGGCCTAAATGCTAGCAATGAATGAGTCAAGATGTTTGTTGTTTTGAATCAGTATTCAAACCTTTGCCTTCTCCAGCTCTACCTCATGCTTTGTTTTCTTTCCTAGTTCTTGTGGTTCTCCTTGTATCGCATTGACCATTTATGCACGACATCAATGGCTACTTGTACAACCTTAAGAGTTTGAAAAAATATCTACACTTCTGTTGCAAGTCGTGTAAGTGGACAACTGCCTTATGCACATTAACAAGGTCCTCATAAAGATTTTGCATGGTCTCTCCAAGTATCGATACTTCACCAAGTATCGCTACCTTCAATTCCTTTAGATGGCCTATGCATAAGCTGCGTTTTTAGCTGCTACGTGGAGTTTTTCTACCTCTTGCCTAACAACCTGCAATTTCTTTGCCAATTTCTCGTTCTCGACCATCAAATACTAAGTGTTTGACATTGTTGCTCATGTGAAGGCCAAGTTGGATGCGGAAATGGCATCGAGATTCTTCCTGGTGTTCGCGTGTTGATGATGTTGGACCCTCCAACATTCAAGGGATCTCCTCGATATGAAGTCCCAACTAGACCTCACACCGTTTGGAGTAGGATTCTCAATAGTGGGGTTTTTAATGATATGCCTTGGATTACAAAATGCATAGAGTGGTGCACAACATATTTGGTTAAAGCAAGTGTATGACCCTACATAAATTCAAGATGATGCATGAGCAGTTCTAACAACAAAGCGGAAAGGAAGTGCACTCCCTAGAAGCCTATAATAGTACGCAACTTGAAAGGAAGACATGAGCTGAAAAGACATCACACAAAATAACAAGCGAAATAGTCCACAACCTAAAGGTGTCGGGTTAAACATGAGCAAGCATTAAAAAAGAGTCATACAAATGTAAACAAAATAGTTCATAAGAATATGTGTAAGTTAAACAACATACATCGTAAATACATTAAATTCAAAAAAAAAAAAAAAAAGGAAGAAGAAGTCCCACTACATTTACAATATATGCATGAAGTTGTGTTGACTCTGATCTCATTATAAGTGAAAGTTCCATCCATACATACAACATGATGAAACACTTGCCCCAATAGTGGAACGTAAAGTCAATAACACCTGATCCTCCAAAAACTCCCAAGCCCTTTCTAAGATTAAAAAAAAAAAAAAGTCCCACTACATTTACAATATATGCATGAAGTTGTGTCGACTCTGATTTCATTATAAGTGAAAGTTCCATTCATACATACAACATGATGAAACACTTGCCCCAATAGTGGAACATGAAGTCAATAACACCTGATCCTCCCAAAACTCCCAAGCCCTTTCTAAGCCTAAGCCTAGCCAAAAGCTTGGCTCCTAAAAACCCGTTACAAGAGTTATGAGGATGTATTTATAACAAAAGGGGGGTGACTCTTGGCATGCCCCATTTGTGACTCTTTGACTGCCCTCGTGACTCCTCGCATTACATATGACTCTTCACATTTCGTCCTGGACACATGGAATTTCACTTATACTATAATTACAAATAATATTACAATTTCCACTCGTACCCATATGAGACAAAATAGGGTAGAGGCAACTTGATAGCCTAACAAGAGGAAACACTATGATGCTGGAGTTGGGTGAACTCAATTGGGGCATCTTAGACTTGGTGTATCTCGGTCACATACTCATACCAAGCTTGGTATTGTGCAATGATATCCCCAAATTGCGAGATATTGTTAGTCTGGAAACGAACTCTTGCCTCCAACGCATGCGAGTACAATCTCCTGGAACCGATCTTCACTTCTTCTTCGTTCAGGTACAACATTGTTTTGATCTAAATCAGGCCACTGATGTAGGTCTATAAATTTTGTTTGTTGATCTCCATGTCCTCCAAAGTGGCCATCTGCTCCACCTACTTCAGGTACTGATCAATCTCCTACGGGACTTGTTGTTTTTGTTTATTCTCGGTGAGTGTTCCAATTGATGGGATTTGTTGGGTTCTCACCATGAAATCCAATTTTGTCCATATCCGTACATATGCGGCCTAAATGATTCTGATGGATGAGGTGAGTTTCTTGTTGTTCTTGATTAGCATTTGAACTCTGGATTTCTCTAACTATGCTTATGGCTTCATCTTCTTTACCATTTTAAGCGGCGCGGCTTTGTATCGCATTTTCCACTCATGCACGATGGAGATGGAGTTTGAATATTCTTAAGGATTCTGACAAAATCTCTGCTCTTCTGCAACAAGTCATTCATGTGGATAATTGTCTTATGTACGGTTACCAACTCCTCATAAATATCCTACATAGTGTCTCCAAGTACAGATACTTCAACAACTATCACTTCTCTTATCCTCGCAGTAGACATGTGCAGAAGGTGCGTTCTATGTTACTACCCGGAGTTGTTCATTCTCTTGTCGAAGTGCCTATATGTTTTGTGTCAACTGCTTGTTCTCGTCCATCAAGCATTGGGTGTTAGGTCTGGCTACTCCTGCAAAGGCTCAACTGGCATCGACAATGGAATTTGGATTCCTGCTAGTGTCTGCCATGATGACACTTTCTCTTATTAACACAGGTGATGCATGATAATTCAGGAAGTGTTTTCTGAGTGCTTGTACAATCTTCTTCTGCAATTCAAAAAATGATAGATTGTACACATCCATGCCCAGATCATCATCAAGGGGATTGCTTTGCAGCTGAAGTTGGTGGAGTTTGAACGGCGGCCTGAGGTGCGTTGGGAATAAGGTCCACACCTTCATCTCATAGCTCCAGTCCCACTTCCATGTCCGTGAGTTCAATAAATTGTTCTAGCTCTTGAGCAAACTCCTATTCCCGCACCTGTTCGCTCACTCCTTCTGTTTCCAGGTGATCCTATATCTGTTCTTCAACCTGTGTAGGTGTCGTCTCTTCTACCATGGAACCTTGCCTTTTTTTTCAAATTGCCCTCAAATCATATGGATTGTAACTCTTTGTGTCGAACTCGAATCCGACGTTGGCTTTCCCTAAGACATCTACGATCTTGAGATTCTTAATCTCTTATAATCCGACCTGCAAAAGGAAATTTTTTGTATGGCGCCTTCTTCGTCTTATGCAATGTTGCAGAAAAACCTGTGGAGATATGATAAGCTACCTCTTGCATTACCAGTTTGTTGGTCGCATATCTTGGCAAAAGATGTGGCATGCCCACTAAATAACTATGATCAATGTGTCATCCAATAAGGCGAACCAATCAACAATATCTGATATCGCCTCCATAGTTGCTCGTGACATGCAATGTGGGTCCTCTTGAAAGATGAGCTTGTAAAGCGGGATGATGAAGTGATCAGTAAGTTGTTCCATGACTCCACAATGACTAAAATATGAGAGTAGCTTGAAATATATATTTATGACAATGTATCTTGGTGTCCATGTCCAATTCATGCCAGGGAGCTGATGTTGTGCACAAATTGCATCCAGAAAGTATGAAGACATGTAGAAGCATGCTTGCTTGCCCTAGGGTGGATTGTGAGCTTTTTTCACATGGATTCTCAACTAATGAGCCAATAGATCTGACCAGTTGAACGACTTCCCTTTGTCTACCTGGTTCGAAAATATAACCCACCCCTCAGGAAAGGTCTCTGTGTCTAGTTGGCCATAGATTTTGCAACCTAGTATGACCAAAAGCTAATAGGCCTTCCTGAGTCCTTTTGTCTTGTACCTGTGGGTGGGTGTCTCTCTAAAATTTGTTGGCTCCTTCACCCAGCTCTTGATGATATCCCTTGTGTTCATGTAGCTGTGAGTGGCATAGAACACCCAGTCCGTGTTCTTGATTGTCCAAGGAATATGACACATCTGCTTGAAATATGTTGTCAGTAATTTAGCAAGCTTCTGCCCATTAGTGTTGCTCAATGTCATAGTTTCCACATCAGTGTTTGAGTCAACCAAGCTGATCAGATTCACACATGGGAAGGTTAGATACCTGCATGCAACCTTATAAATCCCTAACTGCATGATGTTGAGATACACCTTCCGGTCCTGTAAGTCTGCCTGGAAGTCCTTTGTAAAATCATCTCTGATCTGCTATCATGTCAATTTTGATCCCTTCTCTATGAAAAACTAAGTGTCCACATAAACTTGAAATTTAACCAGAAATTTCTCAACTACTTCCCCAATACTTCTTTCAACAGTTTATTTTGAGGAAAATCTCTTTGATTCCATTGTGAAAGTGATTACTGGAGATATTCTCAACAATTGTTGTACCTGTGGGACAGAAAAGACACTAACGACAAGAAAATATTAGTTATAAGAAAAACTGCTTTCAAGACATGTTCATGCAGCACATCGGGAAACTAATTGGAAGGATTTCTCAATTCTTGAAGGGAAGAGGGTCTGATTGGTTGGGGAAACTGTGCACTCCACAATACTAGCATTCAAGGTTGAAGGTTGTGGCTTGAGACTACGCAATGCGCAATTTAGCCTGGGTAGTGAGCCGAGAGAGACTACGCATTGTACAGTATCAGTGGCCAAGGATTCTGGTTGAGGCCTAGATGTTGGTTGAGGCTTAGCATTACACAATTCACAGTGAGGATAACCTGTAATTTACATTTCGATTTTCCATAGGCCAAGCTCTAGGCTTGAGCCTCCAGATTGTGTAATTCCCAAGTGAATTTTGGCCAAGGAAAAGGTCGATCTTCCCAAGGGAAGTGTGAAAAATGAGCAGATATGAGAGATGGTGGATGCATGAGTACAGATCTGACTAAGTATTGATGAAAAAATATAAATCAAGTGCAGAAACTGAAAAAAAGATAAGTGAATGAGATCAGTGAAGAGAGTTGTCGCAACGATGACCATTGGTGCAAAAATGCAGAAACCGATGCGACACTTGTGAAAGGAAAACAAAAACTTGAAACAAAACTTGTATGAATGCAAATAAACAATAGAAACAACACTCATGCAAGCCAAGCGGCAAAAGGCGACAGGAAAAAAACGACTAAAAGCGATAAATTCAAAACTCACCCAGAAAAGCGACGACGATCGCACTGAAGGTTCCTTGATCTTCTCGGGAATGCTAGAGCTCCAAGATCGAATGTGATAATGAGATATATGGGCATCGATTAAATATATTTGATAAATTAGGGTTTATGACGCGCGTGCCACACATTAAGGTAAAAGCAACACATGGCGACAATTTCCAAAAATAGCAAATGTGATTCCTTCGGGTTACTAAAAATAGATCCCTATATTTTAAGGATGCTTTTTCTGGGAAAATTTGCCATGCACCTCAATGGGAAGGATTGCGCAGTTTTGGGGAACTGACAGCTCCCGGCTCAACACACTATGCAGTTTCTGAGCTCAGTAAGTGATTACATAGTTTCTAGGCTTAGTGTTGGGTTGCCTATCATGACTGCGTAGTTTCTGAGCTCAAGGCTGGGCTTCCAGACATGATTGAGAAATTCTAAACATCAAGGTCAATACTGGCTTCATGAATTGCGCAGTTTCTGGAGGCGAGCCCAGAACTGTTGTGCAAGACTCAGACATGAGGTTAGCTTATGAATTTGAAAAATTTGGTAAGTGAAGAGCAAGTAAACAAAAGCATAAATGAAAGGTAAACATCAGCTAAAGCATGGATACTTGGTGGAAGTGCGAGGTAAGCTCTTGTGAAGGGAATCTAGGCTCCAAAATCTAGGCAATGGAAAAATTTTAAAGGGTGGTAGTAGCCGCTACAACATTGGCAACACACTGGTTGAACTCTAGCTCTCTGAATGAATATTATCTTCTTGTAAAACTCAGTCTCACCCTTCTGGAAGTATTTTTAAATTCATTTATTATCACAACTCCCTCACTTATTCTGAGTTAAAGACACGGTCCCTTCCATCCTCTTCATCGGTGGAACACTGACCAAGCCAAGTCACATTGAGTTGGTTCTATTAGGCATGAGGATTATATAAATACACAAGTAAAATAAAAATATCAGAGTCTTTATTTTCATTTATGGTGTTGCTCCACTGCCAGTGGCCTGGACAGTACCCCGACAAAGTCACTTCATAAACACAAACATTGCTCTGCTGCCAGTGAGCCTGAACAATACCCTGACAGAGTTTCTTGCTTCACCTCTTTGCGCAGGAAGCCTTTCTCTTCTTTCACCCTTTATTTCATTTTTTCATTTTTTAAAGATATGTGCATAGGCACTTATTTATTTCATGGGGTGGAAGAGGTATCCCAACTTATTGAGAGTAGAAGAGGTTGTTCCTTCAGAGACATACGTTTATGTACACCTCTGACATACTGCTTAAGGTTTTCCTCCCCTCCTTACTCTACTTAACTAGATCGACAAGGATTAACCAAATATAAAATTCTCATTAGAGTAAGCGGAACCAGTTAAAACCCAAACATCATGATTTCACCATGACTCTCTCCGATAAGGAACGTATTTTCCTTCTGAGTATCATCAACCAAAAGAAAAAGAAAGATTAGTGCAAAGAGAGGGAACAAACATAACACCAAGGGTTGATAGAAGAACAACTTCCTCTTGGATTTCACCATGCTTGCTTTAGAATCCAAAGACAGTCTCATGCGAAAACTAACCTAAAACTAAAAAATAAACAAAGGAAAGAAGCAAAACCAAAAATAAAATGAACAAAATCAAATCAAAACATAGAACAATGAAAAGCAAACACTACTCCTACTCCTAACCTAAGCAGAACGTAGGCCAGAATCACTTGAAGTGATACTTCCAATGCAGCTGTCAGCGCATTGGTTGGCCTACACGGGCGAGGGAATTTAAGTCTAGAAATATATACACGCATAATAATACACAAGCAAGATAAAAAATTGCAAACCAAAATGTTTGAATTTTGAATACACACGCATAAAAGTAATGGTAAAAGCACACGGAAAACATTCTACGGACATATCATGGTGTTGTGACACATCGTGAGTAAAGGACTTGAAAACAGAAACTTTCAAACCACGAAAGCAAGCAAACATAGAGAAAAATTATTTTTTCATTTCGCCATGGTGCTCGCCAAGTACGACTCCTCCAATGGTTGAGCGATAGGATTGTGAAAAATAGATGGAGGATGTGAAAATTGTAAAAAAAAAGGATTATCAATATGTGTGGTAGAGTGATGAGGAGCCTCGACATATTTGAATTTCTTCTGATTAGATACAAAACTAACCTCAAGGCTACAAGATAGATCATTAAAGATAGCTACAAGATAGCTCGGGCTAAAGTGTCTTGACAACTTTGGGAGGTTCCAACTCGTCAGAAGATAGATCATCAAATATTGATGTCTTGGAAAAATCAATAACAGAAAAATCAGAATCGTTATCAGTTGAATCAATGAAAAGGTCACGACAGCCACGATCAGAAAGTTAAGGATTGCAAATAGAGGTATCCTTGGGATTTCATGAATAGTATAGAGGGGAATATGGAAAATGAAAAAATTCACCCTATATGTTTCCAGAAAGGTATGATAAGAGTCTGGGAAGATTAGTGATAGAAGATTCATCCTCTCCGCATTTAAATGAAAAACTGGCATTCCACGGATTCTGCGAATGATTGGAAGTATTAACAATATCATAAGCTAAATTCTCACATGAATAAACTAGAATGACAAAATCACGGACATTGTCAGGATAATGCGGAAGAGGCGCGAAAAGGAAGAGAGTCATACTTCATCGCAGACTCTTGTTTGATAATGAGCTCCGAAACATACTCATCATAAATGACATCGCAAGTTGGCTGCTCAATCCCTACTCCATCCAACACTTTATCCTCGTTAACATTAAGAGAAACATTTGAAACAGGCAAACACATAGACTCACAACTGAGAGTACCAGTGTAACCAAAGGGTGGAGGATGCAAAGATAACACTTCCTTACAACGATCGAGCTCGCAGTAAGAAATTGCGCAGTAATTTTGAGTGCATGGGGTGGGAGGAGATGGTGGTTCATGAACAAGTGATTTTTGAATACTTCCCACCAAAACCTATGGAAGTAAAACTAGATGAAAAGTGGATGGAGGGTTGCTTGGAACAACACCCTTATCCATCACAAATTTAGAGGCTTTACGCGTGAGGTTTGTTGGGTGTGATTTAAGCGATTGTAACTCATGTAGAGTAAGTGAAATATGAAAAAGATATAGAAATATTCCTGTTAATCAATCCCATTCAACTTCATCTTCTGGAAATTCAAAACAGAAATGCAAAAAATGGTTGAGAAAATGATGTAGTGGTTCATAAGGTGATTTTCTCAATTATAAATTTTTTTGCACATAATTTTATAATCAAACTTGTCAAAATCACGAAACACTAATATGACAATATGTTTGAAAGAGTGGATAGAGGCATCGGCCAATGTGTAAAACCACTACCTTCCATGCCCTTCGAACATGAGAATGTACAACCAACAACCAACATCCTTAAGGGGGATGTCGCATTCTATGCAAAATTGAAGAAAACGTCCAGCATGCTCATGAATGGTTGTTTCTCCCTTGCCATTAAATGTAAGATGTGACAAGTCATCAATGATATCTGCCGACACTTGAAAATTGAGTTTTTTGGAAAGACATGTCAGGTGTATTATTTGGGAAGAAGTCATAAAAATGAGTGTGGAAATTGAAAACAGACTTCAAGGGCCCAGCTTGTCATCTGGCCCTCCTTCTAGCATCATAAATGTTGACGGTGCTAGACCTGCCAAGATTCAGGGGATGTCCCCGATATGAAGTCCCAACTAGACTTCACACCATTTGGAGTAGGAGTCCCAACAGTGGGGCGTTTAATGATATTACTTGGATTACAAAATGCATAGAATGGTGCAAAATGGCTTTGGTTAAAGCAAGTGTGTGACCTTGCAGAAATTCAAGATGATGCATGAGTGGTTCTAACAGCAAAGGGGAAAGGAAGTGAGCTCCTTGGAAGCATGTAATAGTACGTAGCTTGAACGGAACACACGAGCTGAAAATATATCACACAAACTAACAAGTGCGATAGTCCACACGCTAAATGTGATGGGTTAAAACATGAGCACCCATTCAAAAAGATTCCTACAAATGAAAACGAAATAGTTCATAAGGATATGTGTAAGTTGAACAACATACATCACAAACATAACAATAATAGTCCTACTATGTCTACAATATATGCATGAATATGTGTCGGCTTTGATTTTATTATGAGTGAAAGTTCCATCCATACATCAACATGACGAATCACTTGCCCCAATAGTGGAACGTGAAGTCAACAACACCTGCTGCTCCCAAAAAAGTATACTCCCTCTACGCCACAGAGAAGCCAAGGTTGACACAAAACTACCAAACCTTTTCTAAGCATAAGCCTAGCCAAAATATTGGCTCTTAAAATCTCGTTCCAAGAGTTATGAGGATGTATTTATAACAAAAGGGGGGCAACTCTTGGCATGCCCCCTTTGTGACTCTTAGAATCCCCTCATGACTCCTCATAATTCATATGATTCTTCACATTCCATCATGGACACATGGAATTTCACTTATACAATAATTACAAATAATATTACAATTTCCACTCGTACCCATATAACACAAAATAGGGTAGATACAACTTGACAACCTAACAAGATGAAACACTATGATGTTGGAGTTGGGGTGAACTCAAGCTCGGCATCTTGGACTTGGTGTCTCTCAGTAACATACTCATACCAAGCTCGGTATTGTGCGATGGTCTCCCCAAACTGCGAGATAGTGTTAGGTTGGAAGCATACTCTTGCCTCCAATGCATCCGGGTACAATCTCTTGGAACCGATCTTCACTTATTCTTCAATTAGGTGCATTGATCTGAACCAGGCCACCGATGTAGATCTGAAAATTCTGTCTGTTGATCTCCATGTTCTCCTAGGTGGCCATCTTCTCCATCTGCTTTAGGTACTGATCAATCTCCTGCGGACTTTTTATTTGTGTTTAGTCTCAATGAGTGTACCAATTGATAGGATTTGTTGGGTTCTCACAATGAAATCCAAAGTGTTGTATATCCTTACATATGCGGCCTGAATGCTTTCGATGAATGAGGCTAGATTCTGGTTGTTCTGGATTAGTATCCAAACTCTGGCTTCTCTAACTCTACCTGTGGCTTCATCTTCTTTCCCATTGTAAGCAGCGACAACTTGTATCGCATTGTCCACTCATGCACGATAGAGATGACAGTCTGTATATTCTTAAAGATCCTGAAAAACTCTCTTCTCTTCCATAGTAAGTCATTCAGGTGGAGAAATGCCTTATGTAGGGTTACCAACTCCTCATAAAGATCTTGCATAGTGTCTCCAAGTGCAGATACTTCAGCAAGTATTGCTTCTCTTATCTCCTCGTGGTAGATCTGTGTGAAAGGTGCATTTTGTGCTGCTACCCAAAGTTGTTCATTCTCTTGCCGAAGTGACTATATGTTTTGTGCCAACTTCTTTTTCTCGACCACCAAGCAATGGGTGTTAGATTTGGCTGCTCCTATGAAGGCCCAACTGGCGTCGGCAATGGCATTTGGATTCCTGTTGGTGTCTGCCATGATGACCCTTTCTCTCATGAATGAAGGTGATGCATTATCATCTGGGAAGTGCTTTCTTTGCGCTTGTACAATATTCTTTAGCAGTTCATCAAATGATAGATTATACACATCCATGACTAGATCATCATCTAGGGGAAATACCTCCCCTTCCTTGCTCAGGGCTTGCTCTGTGACTGAAGGTGGTGGAGCCTGAATGGTGCCCTGAGGTGGATTTGGCATCAATTCCACATCTTCATCTCGTGGCTCCGGTCCCACTTCCATTTATGTGAGTTCAATAAACTATTCTGGTTGTTGAGCAAACTCCTATTCCTACATATGTTCACTCACTCCTTCTGTTGTCGGCTGATCCTGTATCTTTTCTTCAACCTGTGTAGGTTTCGTCCCTTCTACCATGGCACCTTGCCTTTCTTCTTCTTCTTGATTTTTTCTCTCCTCTTGTTCTCTTCTTCTAAGCTCCTTTTCTTCCTTCAACTCTTGTTCTGCTCTCTACGCTCTCTGCACTGCTTCTCCTAAGGATTGCTTCTCTCTCTTCCTCTGCTCTGCTCTTTGTTTCCTTTGTGCCCTCTTCACTTCGATTTCCAAAGCTACTTTATCGATGAGATGATATTCTTTAATTTTCCAACTTTGTTCCTCTTTTGTACTATCTGCTACCTTCATCTTACCTTTGTCGTGCACTGGACCGCTGCATGTTGTTGCTGCTACTTTTGGAACTACTACCGCCTGCGGAACAACTTGAGAAGTCCCAGCCGTACTAATCAAATCTCGAGGTTATGAGGAGTTATAATAGTTCTTTTATGGTTCCTCCACTAACCACTGATATATCTCGCTGACCTAGTTGAATTATACTCTCGCACAATGGTCTTTACAAATTCCCCTTGGATCATACTTATTGTAACTCTTGCTGAAATCAAATCTCACGATGGATTTCTCTTCTGCATATGTGATCTTAAGATTCTTAATCTTGTATAATCTAACCTGCAAAGGAAGAGTTTGCCATGGTGCCTTTTTCGTCCCATTTAGTGCTGCTGAAAACCCTGTGGAGATATGATAAGTTACCCCTTACATGACCAGTTTGTCAGTGGCATATTTTGGCAAGAGATATGGCGGCTTCTTCCCGCCGAATACTTTGATCAATGTGCCATCCGGTAAGGTGAACCAATCAAAAATATATGATATCGCCTCCATATCTACTTGTGACATGCAAGGTGGGTCCTCTTGAAAGATGAGCTTGTAAAGCGAGATTATGAAGTGATCAGTAAGTTTCTCCATGACTCCACAGTGACTGTAATTTGAGAGTAGCTTACAATAGATATGTATGGCAACGTCTCTCGGTGTCCATGTCCAATTCATGCCAAGGAACTGATTATGCACACATATTGCATCCAGTAAGTATATAGACATGTAGAAGTGTGCTTTCTCGTGCTTGGGTGGATTGCGAGCTTTTGCCACATGGAATCTCAGTAGATGAGACAATAGATCTCACCAATTGAATGATTTCCCTTCATTCACTACCTGGTTGAACAAGATAACCCACCCCTCAGGAAAGGTTGGATACCTGCATGCAACCTTGTAAAGCCCTGGTTAAATGATGTTGAGATACACCTGTCGTTCCTCTAAGTCTGCCTGAAAGTCGTTTATAAAACCCTCTTTGATCTTATGCCATGTCAGTTTTGATCCCTTCTCTATGAACAACTGAGTGTCCACATAAACTCTAAAGTTAACTAGAACTTCCTCAATTTCTTCCCCAGTACTGCTTTCAACAGTTTCCTTTGAGAAAACTCTCTTTGATTCCAATGTGAAAGTGACTGCTGGGGAGACACTCAACAATTGTTGTACCTGTGGGACAAAAAAGACACTAACGACGATAAAATATCAATTATAAGCAAAACTACTTTCAAGACATGTTCATGCACCACACCGGGTAACTAACTGGAAGGATTATGCAATTATTGATGGGAAGAGGGTCTCACTGGTTAAGGAAACTGCGCAATGCGTAGTCCCAATAGTCAGTGTCGAATCTTGTGGCTTGAGACTCTGCAATGCACAGTTCAACCTCGGTAGTGAGTAAGGAGAGATTGTGCATTGTGTAGTCTCAGTGGACAATGATGATGGTTGAGGCTTGGAAATGCGCAAAGCACAGTAAGGCCAACCTGTATTGCACATTGTGTAGTGCCAGAGGCCAAGCTCAGAGCTTAAGCATCCAGATTGCACAATGCCCAGTTGGGAAAATTGAATTCTGGTCAAGGAAAAGGAAGATCTACCCAAGGGAAGTGTGAAAAAAGAGCAGATCTGAGAGATGGTGAAGGCATGAGTGCGGATCTGACTAAGTGCTGATGAAACAAGATAAATCAAGTGTAGAAATTGAAAAAATGAGAAGCGAATGAGATCGGTGAGGAGAGTCGTTGCAACAGCGACCATCGATGCAAAAATGCAGAAACTGATGCGAGACTTATGAAAGGAATACGAAAACTTGAACAACACTTCTACAGGTTAAAGCAAGTTAAAACACCAACATGCATGCAAAAAAAAAAACAAAAAACACTCATGCAAGCCAAGCGGAAAAAAGTGATAGAAAAAGCAACTAAAGGCGATAAATGCAAAACTCACTGGGAAAAGTGACGACAATCGCATCGAAGGTTCCTTGATCTCCTCAGGAATGCTAGAGCTCCAAAATCGAATGTGAGAATGAGCTCTAGGGGTGTCGAGTAAATAGATTTGAGAAATTAGGGTTTATGATGCGCATGCCACACATCAAGGAAAAAACAACACATGGCGAAAGTTTCCAAAAATAACAAGTGTGCTTCCTTCGGGTTACTATAAATAGATCCCTAAATTTTAGGTTTTTTTTTTTTTTTTGGCACCTCATTGGGAAGGTTTGCGTAGTTCTAGGGAACTAGTAGCTCCCAGCTCAACGCACTACACAGTTTCTGAGCTTAGTGAGTGATTGCATAGTTTATGGGCTAAGTGTTGGGTTGCTTGTCATGAATGCGTTGTTTCGGAGCTACTGAATTCATTAATTCATGAATTGTGCAGTTTCTGGAGGCAAGTCGAGAAATGTTGTGCAAGACTTAGACAGGAGGTTAACTTGTGACTTAGAAAAAATTGGTAAGTGAAGAGCAAGTAAAAACAAGCATAACTGAAAGGTAAACATCAAATAAATCACAGATACCTGATGGAAGTGTGAGGTAAGTTCCTGGGAAGGGAATTTAGTCTCCAAAATATAAGCAATGGAAAAATTATGGAAGGTGGTTTTAGCTGTTACAATGCCTCCACTATCACCCTTTCTTTAATAAATGCAGGCGATGCGAGGTCATCTGGAAAATGCTTCTTAAGTGCTTGTACAATATTCTTCTGAAGTTCATTGTACAACAAATTGTACGTGTCCATCACTGGATCATCATCAAGAGGAACAACTTCCTCTTCCTCGCATGGAGCTAACTCTACTACTAGAGGTGGTGGAGACTGAACGGTGACTGCTGTGCACTCGACATCAAGTAGACATCTTGATTTTGTGGCTCCTATTCCTCCTCCATGTCTACAATCTCTATAAACTATTGAATATGTTGAGCAAGGTCTGTGTCCTGCATCTATTTGCTCTCCTCCTCTTCTGGCTATCAGTTCCGTTCTTTCTCTTCAACTTATTTTTGCATTGATTCTTCTGCTACTGTGCTTCGTCTCTATTCTTCTTCCTACTTTTCCTTATCTTCTTGTTCTTGCTTCTACTTTTATTCCTCCAATCTCCTGTTTTCTTCCCTCTTCCTTCGTGATGCTCCCTGTAACCTCTGTTCCTCCTTGCATCTATTGCTAAAGCCGCTTTCATAATAACTAGATTTACTTTCATCTTGCGGCTCCGTTCTCCCCTTGGGCTATGTGCAACCTTCCTCTTTCCCTTTTCGTGTGCGGGCTTGCTCCCTTCTGTTGGTACTACTTTTGGAGTAGCTTCCTTATGCAGAGTCACCTATGAAGTACCTACAAAAGTGATCGGCTCGTGGGATTTGGAGGTATTATAACAATTATTGCATAGATCCTCCTCCGGCCAATGAAATGCCTTGCTGAGCCACGGGAAGTGGATTCTCGCACAATGTTATTTGCAAATACCATAGGATTGTATAGATTAAAGTCCCAAGTATCGAATGCAAAATTCTCTGCCACCTTTCCCTTGGTACCTGCGACTTTCTGGTTCTTGATCTCGTACAATCTAGTTTGCATAGGAAGAGTTGGCCAAGGTGCTTTCTTCTTCCCCTGCAAAGATGATGACAACCTTGTGGAGACATGATATGAAATTTCTTGCATGACAAGCTTATCGATGGAATACCTTGGCAAAAGATGCGGCGACTTCTGACCATCTGACACTCTGAGGAAGGTGTCATCCGGCGAGGCAAAACGAACTCTGATCTCTGATACTGCTTCCGTTTCCCCCCGTGACATGCAAGGTGGTTCTTCCTCAAAGATCATATTGTACAACATAATGAGGAAGTGGTTAGTTAGCTTCTCCATAACTCCTCGATGGCTGCAATCCGAGAGGAATATGCAGTAGATGTACACGACAGGGTCCTGAGGTGTCTAGGTCCAACTCATGCGAGGGAATGCATTACATGCACATATTGCATCTAGTAAATATGCAAACATGTAGAATCTTGCTTACCCACCCTTGGGAGAATTTTGGACGTGAGCTACATGGGCTCTTAACTATCGAGCCAATAAATATGACCATTTAAATGACTTATCTTTGTTCATAACCTGGTTCAATAAGATTTCTCACCCTTCAAGAAAGGTCTTCGTGCTTTGCTGACCATAGATTCTGCAAGCTAGGATAACCAAGAGCTGATAGGCCTTCTTGAGAGACTTTTTCTTGTATGTGTTAGTGGGTGTCTATCGAAACTTTGATGATTGTTTCACCCAGCTTTTAGCAATGTCCTTCATGCTCACATAATTATTGGTGGCATAGAAGTACGAATCCATGAGTGCTTCTAGCTTGGGAAAATAGTACATATGACGATAATATTCTTCCAGAAAAGTAGCATGTGAAAATTCCTAAAAATGGAATCCTATTGCAGTAACTATAAAATATTCACCTAATTTTTAATCTTTACTTAACAGTTTATTTGGAGTTATCTACGACAAACACTTAATACATCGCACTGCAACCTACAGAAATATAAAAATGTCGCAGAAACAAAATACAACGTATGAAATAAATAAACACACAATCAACACCGTTATTTTTGGACAAATGTCCCTGGAAATACCCAATGTGGGAAAATCGGTGCAACAATTGAGGGTTTATATTATTATGTTGTAGTTTATGAAAACAAATATTTGGATGCCTTACTGGCTATCTGATATAGAGAATATAACTGTCAGAGATGAAGTGAGAATTAACCTCACACTATGACTTGCGATCCGACACTGATCCATCCTCTAAATGGCTAGCCCCAAGCTGCCTCTACACAACCTCTGCGCTGCCTTTGCGTTACAACTTGTAGGGACTGCGTCACTCCTCTGGCTGATTGATCTGCTGGCTGGATGCTCAAATCTCTAACCCTCCGGTCTCACACCCCAACTTTAGGTACTAGATCTAGATTGATCCTTAGCAAAATTGTGGATCTCATCTTAGGCTCTGCGTTGCCTCAACATGGCTTTGTGTTTCCCAATGTGGCTCTACGTTGCCTCTCTAGATCTCACTCTACCTCCTCTGCTCTGTATTCACCTGATCGGGAAAACTTCCACTGGCCACTATCCCTGCCCCTCATTGCAATAAATCACTTTGATATTCCTTCGGCAACTGTTGCGCTGCTCTCTTGAGAAATTGATCTCTTCCTCGATGTGTTTTCCAAATGGCCATCAAGCTCCTTCTTCTAATCTCTCGTTGACATATCAACGACCAAGATTAAAACATAATCAAAGGCTAAGATTAACTGGGAGTTGATCTGTGTCCTGATCTAGAAGATTCACACCCGATCTAATTAATACACTTTAATTAATCACGTTTCCTAAGTTTAGACTTAGGAATCCATTAAAAATGATTAATTATTTTAATTAAATCCTCTCCGGGAGGAATTTCCCAAATTATTTTTGGGTACTGTGGAATGCATGTGTCTTAAATCTTGAGGCTAGAGCACATCCGATGCTACAAAATCAACACTCCCTCTTACCGATGAATGTG
Organism: Pinus albicaulis; assembly: GCA_034641835.2. Taxonomy (NCBI): domain Eukaryota; kingdom Viridiplantae; phylum Streptophyta; class Pinopsida; order Pinales; family Pinaceae; genus Pinus; species Pinus albicaulis. The sequence continues at coordinate 310,273,166 of CM076580.1, read as the reverse complement.
CTCAAGTGTTGCAACCTCCTGAAGCATCACTCTAAGTTTTGCACCATCCCAGTTGTGTTGTTGATGTATGGATGTTGTTGCCCACCAACTATAGCGTAGCTCTCTCTGCACTGCATTTGTGTTGTCGCTGACTCTGCATGATGATGTCAACTACTGCATCTGCACTACAAAATCTACAACTCCCTCTCATTTCTTGTTGCTGCAACTGAGAGATGTCCATAAACTGAACCAGATATGTTCAAATTTATGCATTTGTCGACTAAGTTCTGATTGCTGCTAGCCTCTACACTGTTGCCGACTATGCACTGTGCCAACTCCACTGCTGCCAAGTCTGCTCTACGTTGCTAAGTTCCTAACACTGCTAACCATTGCTACTGTCACTCTAACACCTGACTGCACCATTTGTCACTGGTCCATCCTGTTACTGTTGCTATGGGCTCCCGTAGTAAGGAATTGATATAAGAGATGAATTCCTCAGGGATCTTTCCCAACCTGTAACTCTCCGAGGCTAAAAAATCATGTCACCCCACCTCTCCCCTGGAGGTGTATGGCCAATCATGGAAAAATCCTCCTCCAATATGGAGGAAAACCTATCAATTTCTGCGGTATCAACTTGCTGATCCTACTCCTTCTCCTTGTTCTTCTTCCTGAGAGGACATTGAGAACTGAAGTGGCCCATCTCACCACATCGCAAACACTTGATCTTCAAAATTCCCTTCTTTCACCTACACTACTCCTGCTAACCCTTCGATGCGAAGACTGCATTTTCCTCATCCTTCTTGATCTTCACCCCACTGCTGTTGCTGCCACTTATGGTGCTCTTCCCAAATCATGCCTCATCTCCTATTGTTGTAGATCAACCCAAACTATCTCTGAATCAAGAAACTTATCTCTGCCTAGGATACTCTAGACAAAGACTTTCCACTCCTCGGACATGCTATTAAGGGCCAGTCGTACAAACTCAGTACCGTGAGGTGCTACTCCCACATCAGCCAACTGATCTCGGGTATCCTGAAGTTTCACCAGTAAGGGGTCTATGTGCTCCCACTTCTACATCCTCGTGCATCTCATATTCTCCTCTAAGTACATCTTCCGCTACTCGGAAGACCCCTGATATAACGTGGCCAATGCATCCCACATATTTTTGGTTGTTTATTTGCCTGCTATGTGAGATACAATGTGATATCTCACTCAGTCGAGGATCAACCTCTTGGCCTTCACCATCTCCTTCTTGTAGGTCATAAGTTGATATGCATTTGTGGGATCAACTACCACACTAACTATATAAGTTTTGAGATCATGCTCATCTAGAAGGAAGAAAGTCCTTGCCTTCCAGATAACATAGTTGGAGGCCCCCTCCAACCGATCTTGATCTCACAACTGAGCTGATGCCATCTCGCCAACTAATAATGTCTAAGTCTGCCTCTAACCCTCTGCACAGCTGCCAACTGGCTCTACGCAGTCCCAGCTGGAGTGAGAAAAAGTTCTCTCGACTATTGTTGCTTTTGCGTGGGAAATTAGAATTTATGGGCAAGAAATTCTTTGAGGCCAAAATTCCCTGAGTGTGCTCTTCTTCCCTTTTGATGCTTTTTTACTCTAGCAATTGCTATAGAAAATTTTCATCCTAGTTGAATATCTGCTCTGCACCGAAGCTGTTGCACTGCTCCCTTTGCCACTAACAAATTTCGATCTAGAAAATCTTCTTCTCTTTCGACTCACTCATAGAAGGATTTTTTGTACAAAAATCTTTCCCTCCTGGCACTAGACTGCGCAACCCTTGTGGGGATTCGATCTGCTGCCTACGAGGCTCTTCGAGTTCCCTCTTCAAGTCTGCTTCTGAGCTCTTCTTTGCTTCACCTGCGCTCTGATACCATGCGAAAATTTCTAAAACTGGAATCCTATTGCAACAACTAGAAATATATGGTCTGGAAACCACCTTAACCCTCAACCACGGTGATCTCACATATATGGTCAAAAAAGCACTAATACTAACCAATTCAGTCTCTTCCCAAGCTGTCCATGGCTCCAGGGATTCTATCTCAATCCACATCCTCCAGGGACCCAAGTTGTTATAGCGTTCCAAAGAACTACCATCTCAATCCATAACCTCCAGGGACCCAAGTTATTCCAGGGTTTCAAATATTCTATCCCAAACCATAGCCATAGGGAACCTGAGAACCAATCAAAATCCAAACAGAGAACCCACTACATCATGGATATACAGGAAATGGCAAGGCAAGGCTAAAACCACTATCAATCCAGGAAAATATCCATGCAAATGACAACACATAACTAAGGAACCACATGCATATACCATGCATTCAAAAACCAACAAGGAGATCACACATGCAACCTATTCCATGAAAAGTAATCATGCGGTAGTTGCTGATCCAACTGTCTCCTTGCTCTCCCTTGCTTTCCTTTTCTTTCTTCTCGCCTTCCTCCAAATCCAAGTGAATGTTAGAGTGCTCCAAGAATGCTCTAAGTGGGAAAGAGTGTATGAGAGAATGAGAGTGTGGAAATAGAGAACCAAAATTGAATTGAAAGAAGCTGACCAAAAGTTGTGAATTGATTCTCTGATGCCTTTTCATTATTGATGTCTAGTTTCTTCCTTTCCTTTTTCTTTCCTTTTCCTCTAATTTCGCTCTAATTTCCCTTGCATGCACATTTGTGTCTCTTCATCTTCATCTTCTCCTATTTTCCTTTATTTCTCATATTAAATGCCATTTACTGCCTCTTTGCCTTGCTAATGCCTTTGCCAATTTCCATTACCATTAATGAACCACAAGTGATTCATTTTTCCCAAGGTGTTAATATTAAATGAAGTGTCTGCTGCTCACTTCCAATTAAATGTCAAACTGGTGGGAGAACTCAAATTGACATGATCAACCTACGACATGGTACAATTCCACATTAATCTCCATGATATGTTCGTATTTCTTTCCATACTCATTATCATATTAACCTCACGGGAATTTATTGTCATCGTTGTGAAATGGTAAGACCACGTGTAGATCCAAGCCCATTGTATGTAAGAAAATTAAGATCTGTAGGGGAACATGTTGCCATGTCCCGCTACTATGTTAGTTAGAAGGATGGCGATAACATGCCTCCCACCCGTCTCTTTCCAAACACCCATCCAGGGATTAAAAAGGAAACATATTATTATGAATTCCTTAAAAAAAAAAATTATGATTAAAAACATTAAAGAAAATGTTCCAAAAGCACTAAAATTTTGGTAAATTAAAATTTCAAGAAGGTTGGGAGTTTGAAAAATATTTTGAAATTTAGATTTAATTTGAGTATACTATAGAAAATTTAGAAGAAACTAATTTCCATTTTCAACACTCTTATTGTTACAAAGATAACCACCTACTTTTTTTTTTGGTAAGTTGACAAACCTTCTATTAAACATATATCAAATATACACACATAACTTACCTTCTATTGCCATGGTCTGCCACTAGGGAAACCAAAACAACGACGAAATCAAAGGATTTTAGTCCAAGATGATCCCAAAACTGGATAATTCCTGAGACAACAATCAACCATACTAATTATAATGAGCATTTATAGCCTCAAAGACAATCTGGAGCATGATCTATAAGGCTCCATACATGCCTAGAAAATTCCAACTGCGTTATCAATGGGGTGGTGTGCTTGGTTGGGCCTTTACCACAAGCCAAATGGATTCTATTTGAGCCAAGTCGTGTGCCATGTCTTTGTGTTCAGCCTGCAAATCATCTAGTTACAGAAGAATCTCCCACTTGGCCTCCTTCCTCACTAGGAGGACCTTGCCTAACAGGGCCTTGATGTAAATATAACATATTCTTTTATCATAAAGGATTTGGGGTTTAACTAATCCCTTTCTTTTCCCATGATAAATACCATGACCAGTGCCCAATTTTGTTATAAAACTCATAATAGTTCGTTTAACTTTCAAATACCACTATAATGTTGGTAGATTAAAAGCTCAAGAAGGTTGGGAGTTTGACAAATATTTTGAAATTTAAATTTAATTTGTGTATATGATCGACAATTTTAGAAGAAGTAATTTTCATTTTCAACCCTCTTACTATTACAAAGATAACGAACATTTTTATCATAAAGGGTTTTGGAGTTTCACCAATGCCTTTTGCCCAATTTTATTACAAAACTCATGAGAATTCATTTAACATAAAAATGTTTTAGTAATTTTCATTCTCAACCCTCTTACTATTACAAGGACAACAAACTATTTTATCACAAATGGTTTTGGGGTTTAAGCAATGACTTTTACCCAATTTTATTAGCAATGTAATGTAGAAAATTCTATTTCCCACCCCGGTTTTCAGTTTTCACCTTATTACTCAAAATAATTAAATGCCCTTTCCCATATCCATACATTTAATAACTGGAAAATAAATTTTGCTGAAAACACAAATTCTGGAAATTTTTTCAGAATGCTGTAAATGCAGAAATAAAATAACAGCAGTAACAAACAGTCATTCAACACATCATAACTCAGTATTTTTGGTCAAGGTGACCCTGGAAAAACCTCCTACAACTCTTGGGGAAAACCAGTTTGAGAGCTCCTTCTTATTTCTGAAAAATGCTTTTTACAGAGAGAGAAATATTCAGAAAAAAATCAGCAAGTAAACTTTTACAACTTATCTCTTTCCGTGCTTAACCACCGCCTCAGAAAACGTGCAGACAGTAAAACTGAACCGGCAATAAATGCTGTGCGTATTTCCTTGAAAAACGTGCCCAGAAATTACATCATTAATTTCTGCTGTACGACCTCCTCTTTTTGCGTGCAGAACAGCAATAAATGCTGCTGTACGGCCTCCTTGGAATGCGTGCAGCTGTATTAAATGCTGCTGTACGAAAATCTGCCTCGATTTTTGTGCCAGCAATCAGCTACAGGCTGTACGGCCTGTCTAGAAAAGCGTGCAGCAAAAACAGCAGCTTCTCCCTCGAAATCTGTGCCCAGAAAATGGTACGGCTACCTTGGAAAACGTGCCACAAGCTGCTGTATGGATTCTGCCTTGGAAATCGTGCCAAATCTGCCTTGAACTGTGTGCAAACTCTGCTGTACGGTCTTGCTGAAATATGGCCTTGGAATGTGTGCCAAGCTGCTGCCTCCTTCTCCTCACTGCTCAGAAATCTCCCTTGCTCTCTTGCTCTCCTTCTCCCAATTTGCTCATGAAAGAATGAATGACCTTTTTTTTCTCCTTTTCCTCCTTTAACCTAACCCTAAGTGACTTTTGGGGAATCCCTAAATCCAATGGCTGAGATAGATTGAGATCTAGGGCTGAGATTAAATGCTCATTTAAATCTCACTTTTCATTTTTAATTCACCCCACTTTAATAAAGACCCACTTAGTCTTTTATTTCCAAAGTCACTTTTTCCTTTCTAATTTTATATTGACTTTATTTAAAGTCACTTTAACTTTATTAACTTTATCACTTAAAGTCACTTTAAAATTAGATTTGACTTTATAACTTTATAAAGTCACTTTAGTAACTTTATCACTTAAGTCACTTTTAAATTAGATTTAACTTTATAAAAATTATAAAGTTACTTTAGGAGAAAAATTAAATTCTTTTGGACACTTTTTCCTAGGCCAAAGATCAAAGCCTTAGGGAACCACCTGTCCTCCGGTAACCAAATTTCAACACTCCCTCTTACCGAGGAAGGTGTTCCTCACCACACCCATCTTGTCTTTGAAGTAGACATGCTTGCCCCGTGGTAAGGCTTTGGTAAGAATATCTGCAACCTGCTCATCGGTGGGAATATACTCAAGCTTCACAGCTCCTTTCTGAACATAGTCTCTGATGAAATGATATTTGATCCCGATATGCTTTGACCTGTCATGAAATACTGGATTCTCCGTGAGTTTAATGCAACTCTGATTATCACAGTAAATCACTGAAGGTCTCAACGGCTGAACAAATAAGCCAAACAACATCTTGCGAAGCCAGATGGCCTCACAACTAGCTAGACTGGCTGCCATATACTCTGCTTGTTGGAACTCAGTACTCTTGAAGCTGCCTTAGAATTTGAACCATGGCAAACTCATGAAAGTGTAACATCGGCACCCAGAAGTGCTCTTCCTATCAGAAGCACAACCTGCCCAATCAGAATCAGTGTAACCTGCCAATCTCACTCCATCCCCCTGCCTGTAGTCCAGACCATAATCCACTGTCCCCTGCAAGTACCGCAAAATGTGTTTTGCGGCCACCCAGTGAACCTTCCTAGGCTCACACATAAACTGACTCATCGTGTTGACTGCAAAAAAAATATCTGGTCTAGTGTTGACCAAATACATCAAGGAACCAATCAGTTGTCTGTACAATGTGGGATCCACCAACTCGGAATCAGAAGCATGAAGCTTCTTCCAGTTGGTGATCATCGGTGTCGACATGGGTCTACAATCCTCCATGTGGAATCTGCCAAGGATGTCCACAATATACTTCCCCTGTCCCAGGAAGAAATGCCCCTCCTCCTGCCACACCTCCAAACCCAAAAAGTAATGCATCAAGCCGGTGTCCTTCATCTCAAACTCCGCCGCAAGATCTCTCTTGCAGTGCTCTATGAGTCTCTCTGCACCTGTAATGACCAAGTCATCCACATACAGCACCAGAATGAGAGGCTCCTCACTTATCACAATATAGTAAAGGTTCGGATCTGCCTCACTCTTTGTGAAACCCATCTTCTGCAAGTAAGTATCTATCCTGGAGTACCAAGCTCTGGGAGCTTGCTTCATGCCATAAAGGGCCTTCTTCAGTCTGCACACATGGGACTCCTTCCCATGCACCTCAAAGCCCTGTGGCTGCTCAATGTACACTTCCTCTTGTATGAAGCCATTGAGAAATGCGGTCTTCACATCCATCTGGTGGATCTTCCAACCCATCTCTGCTGCTATCGATATAATGGAGCGGATCGAAGTATATCGAGCCACGGGAGCGAAGGTCTCCTCATAATCAACTCCCTCTACGTGGGAGAACCCTCTAGCCACAAACCTCGCTTTGAATTTCTCAATGCTGCCATCTGCAGCATGCTTTACCTTGTAAAGCCATCTGGAAGTAACCACGGATTTGCCCTCAGGCCTCGGCACCACCTCCCAAACATCATTCTTCATGATAGAAGAATACTCCTTCTGCATGGCCTCTCTCCAGACCTGCTGGCTAGCTGCCTCCTCATAGCTAGAAGGCTTAGAGTCAAGGATGCTGGTAGCCATTGCCATATAGCTACAAAACCTCTCAGGTGGTCTGCTCTCTCTGACCGGCCTCTTAGGCTCAGCAACAGATGTGGCATCTCTCGAGGTGTCCTGAAGCCACTTGGGCTTCCTCTTCCCTGAGTGCACTTCTCCCGCCGGAGAATAAAACTCCTCCTCCTCATCGGGAGCACGAACTCTGTAATCATCTGCTTTGTCCTCCCATTCCTTGAACTTTGTGCGTCTTGAGTGCAGGTGGGCGTCATCAGTGGACTCCCCAGTGAACTGCTCTGTGGACTGCTCTGCGTGCTGCCCATAGCACCACCCCTCTGACTCTGCGAGCCACTCTCCACTGACGGACCTGACATCGTCATAGATGTACCTCCGGATCCTCCTGATCCCTGCCCACTGGATCCCTGCGACTGACTCAACTGCTGCTGGGGGTCTGGCTGATCCAGATACTCTAACTCCCGTGACCTCCTAAAGGCCCTGTCCTCCTCGAACTTCACATCCCGCCTGACAACAACTTTCCTCTGCGCAGGAATGTAAATCCGAAAGGCCTTGGAGGTCTCACTGTAGCCCACAAAGATACCCTTCTCTGCAGTGGGCTCTAGTTTGGTCCTCTTCTCCTTGGGTATGTAGGAGTATGTAATGCACCCAAAGATACGAAGATGACCAATATCAGGCTTCTTCCCAGAAAAAGCCACCTCCGGAGTCATGTGCCCCAAGGCACGATGCGGACTCCTGTTCTGCAAGTAAACAGCTGTGTTGCAGGCCTCTGCCCACAAAAACAATGGCAACCCCTGATCATGTAACATGGCTTTGGCAGCCCCTCCGATGGATCTGTTCTTCCTCTCCGCAACCCCGTTCTGCTGGGGGTTGTAAGGAACAGTGAGCTCCCTCCTAATGCATGCCTCCGCACAATAGTCAACAAACTCTCCAAGGGTGTACTCTCCTCCATTGTCCGACCTCAGGGACTTGATCTTCCGACCTGTCTGTGTCTCCACAAGAGCTCTGAACTCCTGAAACCGCTTGAAGACCTCACTCTTGGTCTTCGAAAAATAAATCCAGGTCCTCCTGGAGTGATCATCAATGAATAACACATAGTACTCATATCCACTCAAGGAAACATGAGACATCCGACCGCTCACATCGGAATGAATCAATTCAAGTATCCCAGTCGCTCTGCTGTCACTGCTGGGAAAAGGGGATTTGGCAAACTTGCCCATCGCACATCCTCTGCAAGTATCAAAGTGATCAGTACTAAACTCTGGCACACCTGTAGTGATCTCCCGCAAAGTCCTCAAGGCTCCATGATGCATGTGCCCCATCCTGCGGTGCCAAATCTCACACTGCTCAGAACTGCTAGCTCTGCTGTCGGTACTACTGCTCAATGCCAAAAGGGACTGAAATGCAAACTTGTACACCTTTGCATAGCGTACACCTATCACTCTAGCTGAATCAGCTGGAGTGCCCCTGGGATACATCAACACCTGTCCTCCCCTGAATAGTATCTCATATCCTCTGTCCTCCAAAGCTGAGACGGATATGAGGTTCTTCCTCATCCCTGGCACATAAAGAACATCGGACACCTTCAAGGGAGGTTTGGACTCCCTCTGAAATGTCAATGTTCCCACACCGACTGCTCTAACAACTCTGTCATCACCGAGTACTACCTCTACATCAGTGCCACTCTCTGAAAGCTCTGAGAAGTACTCACGGACTCTTGTCATGTGACGTGAAGCCCCACTGTCCACATACCAGATACCCGAAGATGCTCCACTAATCGAGGGAAATGCATGCTCCCTCTGAACCTCTATGGCAGATAATCCTGCACTAGAAGACTCACACGCAATGAACCCAAACTCCCGGTCAAAGCGATCTGCAAAGTCCTCAACCTCTGCTGAAGCTGCCATGCTCTGGTTCTTCCCCTTCTTCTTCTTCTCCGAACACACAACTGCATAGTGTCCCATCTTCTGACAATTCCAACACTTCACTTTGGAATAGTCCTTCTGTGAGTTATCCTGTTTACCTTTACCTTTGCCTTTGCCCCCACCATTGCTTGTGGAAGCTTGCTTCTTCCCTTTGCCCTTCTTGCGTCCTGCCAACAGTGCTACATCCTCATCCTGCTCAACTGGCTTGGCTGCCCCAAGCTGACCTTTCCTGATCTCTGTCTGAATGCAATCATCCCAAAACCTCTCCCATGTGGGAAGGGTCTCACGTGCACAAACTCCATCAGCAAAGTTCATCCATGAACGGAGGAGGCCATTCACTGCAATCCGCACCAACTCAGTGGGTGGAATGGCCTCTCCAATCGCTGCCAACTCATCTCTCACATTAGTAATCTTTGTGAGATATCCAGCTGCACTATCATTGCCCATCTTAATGGTCTTCATCTTCTCCTTCAGGACCATTTTCCGGTTCTCATTGGTACTCTGGTAGAGATTGGACAATGCTGTCCACATCTCATGAACATTTATCTTTCCTCTCACATGAGGAATGCAATGGTCTTTGATTCCGTCTAGAATCAGCCTCTTACCCTTGTTGTTCTTTTTATTATATGCTGCCAACTGAGTAGCATCAGTAGGCACATTCACAGGGTTTTGTGTGGTATGTACCATAATGTCTCAGACTTCTGCCTCCTCAAAGATACTCTGCATTCTCTCCTTCCAAATGCTGTAGTTGGAATGCCCATCCAACCTATCCTCCACCCTCAGTCCCAATGACATCCTGCTGTCCTAAAACTGAAAAATAGCACTGTTGTGGTAAAGATAAAAACTGTTGTTTGTGAAAAATCAGCTTGCTGGAATTTTCTGAGTGAAAAATCAGCAGGCTGTAATTTTCCTCCTTGCTGTCCCAAACTGCCCTTCAGCACTCAAGCTCTGATACCATGTAAAAAATTTTGTTTCCCACCCCGGTTTTCAGTTTTCACCTTATTACTCCAAAATAATTAAATGCCCTTTCCCATATCCATACATTTAATAAACTGGAAAATAAATTTTGCTGAAAACACAAATTCTGGAAATTTTTCAGAATGCTGTAAATGCAGAAATAAAATAACAGCGGTAACAAACAGTCATTCAACACATCATAACTCAGTAATTTTTGGTCAAGGTGACCCTGGAAAAACCCCCTACAACTCTTGGGGAAAACCAGTTTGAGAGCTCCTTCTTATTTCTGAAAAATGCTTTTTACAGTGAGAGAAATATTCAGAAAAATCAACAAGTAAACTTTTACAACTTATCTCGTTTTCCGTGCTTAACCACCGCCTCGGAAAATGTGCAGACAGTAAAACTGAACCAGCAATAAATGCTGTGCGTATTTCCTTGAAAAACGTGCCCAGAAATTACAGCATTAATTTCTGCTGTACGGCCTCCTCTTTTTGCGTGCAGAACAACAATAAATGCTGCTGTACGACCTCCTTGGAATGCGTGCAGCTGTATTAAATGCTGCTGTACAGAAATCTACCTCGATTTTTGTGCCAGCAATCAGCTACAGGCTGTACGGCCTATCTAGAAAAGCGTGCAGCAAAAACAGCAGCTTCTCCCTCGAAATCTGTGCCCAGAAAATGGTACGGCTGCCTTGGAAAACGTGCCACAAGCTGCTGTACGGATTCTACCTTGGAAATCGTGCCAAATCTGCCTTGAACTGTGTGCAAACTCTGCTGTACGGTCTTGTTGAAATATGGCCTTGGAATGTGTGCCAAGCTGCTGCCTTCTTCTCCTCACTGCTCAGAAATCTCCCTTGCTCTCTTGCTCTCCTTCTCCCAATCTGCTCATGAAAGAATGAATGACCTTTTCCTCCTTTTCCTCCTTTAACCTAACCCTAAGTGATTTTTGGGGAATCCCTAAATCCAATGGCTGAGATAGATTGAGATCTAGGGCTGAGATTAAAAGCTCATTTAAATCTCACTTTCTATTTTTTAATTCACCCCACTTTAATAAAGACCCACTTAGTCTTTTATTTCCAAAGTCACTTTTTCCTTTCTAATTTTATATTGACTTTATTTAAAATCACTTTAACTTTAGTAACTTTATCACTTAAAGTCACTTTAAAATTAGATTTGACTTTATAACTTTATAAAGTCACTTTAGTAACTTTATCACTTAAGTCACTTTTAAATTAGATTTAACTTTATAAAAAATTATAAAGTTACTTTAGGAGAAAAATTAAATTCTTTTGGACACTTTTCCCTAGGCAAAAGATCAAAGCCTTAGGGAACCACCTGTCCTTTTAAATTTCAACAACAACAAGCTCTAGGAGAGAGAGTGGAGAAAACAACTTGCTCGGTATGCAAATAATTTCTATGGTTATTGTTTTTATTGTAAGGAAATTGGCCATAAAATTATTGAATGTAGAAAGTATGGACAAAGATTGATGTTCAACACCTCAAGGAGGTTTATGAATCAAAGAAATTTTGTCCATACTCACAATTCTGCAAAAACTATGATCAAATGTTGTACATGCAATCAAGTTGGACATATGTCTTCCAAATGTCCTCTGAAAGGATGTGATTCATCAACTCACAAAAGATACCAAACAAAAGGATGCCTCCAGTGGATAAAGAAGGTGAATAAATGTGACTTGGCTCTAACTGCTCAAGACCTGAAAAGCCAGTGGTATTTGGATAGTGGCTGCTCAAAACACATGACTGGAGACAGAAGCAAGTTTATAACTCTTGATGAAAAGAAATCTGGCAATGTCACTTTTGGAAATGACAAATCAGGTAAGATCAAGGGAAAAGGCTCAGTCAGCATAGACAATGGCAGAGGAAATGCCCAAGATGTACTATTTGTAGATGGGTTGAAAGCAAATTTACTGAGTGTCAGTCAGATGTGTGACAAAGGTTGCGAAGTTCTATTTAGAGCACAAGACTGTGAAGTCAGATCAAGCACCACAGGTAAGACTCTGCTCAAAGGTGTTCGAACAGAGAGCAATGTTTACATTGTGAAAGAGGAAGATGAAGCATGCCATCTTAGCAAACTTGAGGAGTCATGGTTATGGCATAAAAGATTGGGACATCTCAGCTTCGATCACATCATCAAACTAAGCAAGAAGAAAGTTGTCAGAGACATGCCAGAAATAAGAAGACCTTCTAATACCATATGCAAATCTTTTCAATTAGGCAAACAAACCCGCACATCATTTAAGGCCAAAGATGAGTTGTCAACAAGAAGACCACTCCAAATTGTGCACATGGATCTGTGTGGACCTAAAAGAACTAAAACACCAAGTGGAGAATCCTACTTCATGTTGATAATAGATGATTTCTCCAGAATGACATGGGTTGCATTTCTCAAGAATAAATCGGAAGCTCTGGACAAATTCAAAATATTCAAAGCATTAGTAGAAAATCAGACAAGATGCAAGCTAAAATGCATCAGGTCAGACAGAGGAGGTGAATTCACGGATTATGACTTTGCAGATCTATGCAATGAATATGGCATAAAACAACAACTTACTATTGCAGACACTGCAGCTGCACGGAGAGTCAAAGACAAAACAGATCTGTTCAACAAATTGCCAGAGCCATGATGCAAGAAAATAATATTGCTCAAAACTTTTGGACAGAAGCAATGCACACAACAGTACATATTCTTAATAAAGCTCACTTAAGGCCAAGCAGTGACAAGACTCCCTATGAACTATGGCATGGAAAGCTAGCTTCAATCAAACATTTCAGAATATTTGGAAGCAAGTGTTACATAAAGAATAATGATGAAAATCTTGGAAAATTTGATGCAAAAGCAGATGAAGGGATATTTCTAGGATATGCATCCAAAAGTAAAGGGTATAGGTGCTACAACAAGACTCTTCAGAAAATAGTAGAAAGCATTGATGTGAGATTTGATGAAGAACTTCCAAACAATACAAGAGATACTGATCATTTACCATTCATCGCATAAAACATGATGACGACCTAGAAGATGATGCAAACAAGCAAGACAACAAAAGATGTGGTTGAGCTCTAAAGCTCCCTCAAGATACACTCGTAAGAATCATCCCTAAGATCAGATCATAAGAGACAAGAAAGCGGGTCTACAAGAAGGCATATAATTAACAAATCAAGAGGTATGTATAGCATTGTTGTCACAAATAGAGCCAAAGAAATTTGAAGAAGCCGCTAGCGACAAGTCTTGGGTAAAAATAATGAATGAAGAATTGGACCAAATTGAGAAAGAACAACACTGGGAATCTAGTTCTGACCACTGAGAAAATATCATTGGTTCAAATGTATTCAAATAAAAATGAATTATAGCACAAGTAATCGAATAAAGCTGTACGGGTTCCAGCGATACTCAAATTAAGGACTTGATTATGATGAAACATTTGCCCTCAGTATTTAATGTGGAGGCTATTAGAATGTTCCTGGCATTTGCATGCTACCAAAACTTTAAGGTATATCAAATGGATGTAAAATTTGCATTTCTGAATGGAGACTTAGAAGAAGAAGTCTACATGGAACAACCAGAAGGCTTCTAATTAACAGACAAAGAAGACTATGTATGCAGACTGAAGAAGGCTCTTTATGGTCTGAAACATGCTCCTCGTGCTTGGTACTCAAGACTAGATAAATATTTGCAAAAACAAGGCTTTAAGAGAGGTGGAGTAGACAACAATCTATACATAAAAGCCCATGAAGATGAACTCCTGATTGTTGTCGTATATGTTGATGACATTATGTTTGGAAGCAACATAGATGAACTAGCAAAAGGGTTTGCTGATGAGATGAAAACAGAGTTTGAGATGTCTATGATTGGAGAGCTTAGTTTCTACTTAGGACTTCAAATTCAGCAAAATAATACAGGTACATTCATCTCACAAGAAAAATACTTGAAAGAAATGTTGAAAATTTTCAAAATGGAGGACTACAAACCTATGTCAACTCCCATGATCACAGGATGCAAGCTGTGTGATGATGATGGGTCTGCCGATATAGATCAAAAACTCTACAGATCCATGATAGTAAGTCTGTTGTATCTGACAGCATCAAGAACAGACATCATGCTCGTAGTAGGACTAGTGGCTAGATATCAAGCATCACCTAAAAAAAACCATATTCTTTGCAGTACAAAGAATATTCAGATATCTACCAGGAACAACAAAGTATGGGCTTTTGTATCCTAAAGGCAAAAACTTCACTTTGAAAGCATACACAGATGCAGATTGGGCCAACTGTGTGGATGACAAGAAAAGTACAAGTGGAGGTGCATTCTATCTAGGAGAAAGTCTGGTGGCATGGTTAAGCAAGAAACAAACATCTATCTCTCTGTCTACAGCAAAAGCAGAATATATAGCAGCAACAACATGTTGTACACAAGTCATGTGGGTGAAGCAAACCCTCCAAGACATGAAGGTAAGCATTGATGAACCTATCTCAATCAAATGTGATAATACAAGTGCTATAAGTATATCTAAAAATCCTATGCTTCACTCAAAAACTAAACATATCCCAATTAAGTATCATTTTCTCCGAGAACAAGTGGCTCAAAAGATAGTAAAACTGGAGTATGTACCAACAAACGAATAGACAACAGATATATTTACTAAACCACTTGATAGAGAGCCATTTGAATATTTTAGAGACACAATAGGGGTATTATCTGTAGATGCTACTCTATGATATGAAAAGAAAGCATAGTTTCAGGGGGAGAACATAAACGAAAATATCATTATCAGGGGGAGATCAACCCGCAAGGGAAGCATGAAAACAGGTCCTTAGGATCAAAGAGATTATGGCAATAATACATTCAGCATAAAAGAATCAATAAAAAGGCAAAAGGGTCAGTGGTGCAGCAGAAGAGTGGTGAAATCGAAGTAAATTGAACACGGAAGAATAGTGAAACCGATGTGTATCTCATCCAAAGTTTGGAGCAGCAGTGTACAAAGTCAGGAAATTTCAGAGAGAGGAAATGCATGAAATGTTGAAAAAGGATAAAGACACAACATCAAAGAATAAAAGCTTCACTAAGAATTCAAACCCCTTGCCATTCATGTCAAAGGGGGAGGAAGAGCAAGCACCAGTAAGAAGAGCAAGCAACAGGAGAAAGGATCCTATCAGGCAAACAGAGGAAGTGTATTGCCATCAATGCCAAAGGGGGAGACTATTGGAAATGTTGTCATTGATGGAAAAGAAGGAAACAAAAACAGAGATAGGCAATGGAGGCAGCCAAGAAGCAAACAAAGGAAGCAAAGGAGACAGGCATAGGCAGAGGAAGCGAATATAGAGCCAGAACCGTTATCAGAAGCAGAGGCAAAGGCAGAGCCATTATCACAGTAGTAGAGACAAAGGCCGAGCGACAGAAGCAGCAGAGGCAGAGGCAGAGTCGTTATTCCGGGAATCTTTATTCATGATGGATACACTGTTTTAACTTATGAATTGATGTCAAGTCTGGCTATGGACTACAATTCGAACCCTGTGTTTGTATGAACTTTGTAAGGGTGACAATAATACAATGGAGTTGATTGGAGCGCTTCTAAGCTTAATTTTCAGGTTGGTCCGTGTTAACTAAGCCATCGAGAATTGGTTGGAATCGATTCCCTTTCTCATTGTTTAGCCTGCGGAGGAACGAAGCCGTGTATTGACTGGAGCGAGCACAAAAGGGAGACACGTTGTTTGAAATGAAACTATGTGATGGAGTGTAATGAAAGAAATACAAGTGGACAGAACCTGACGTGTCAAAGGGGAGTGGAACCATGAAAGGATGGAACCTTGCAAGAGGAACAATGACGTGGTTTGGAGTGAGCAGTAAAGGCTGGAAGTGGATTTCATCGCACCACCTTTCGTCGGCAAGTGGTATTTGAGGAGGGGGGAGCGATTCCATAGAGGTGTTGACGCGTGGCAAGGCAGGACCCAACGAAACCGCCTTTCAAAGCACACCATCGCGCGTTAACGTTCGTACCAGGAGGTGGAGCGATATCGTCGAGTGCCGTCGATCTG
Source organism: Pinus albicaulis (assembly GCA_034641835.2). Taxonomy (NCBI): domain Eukaryota; kingdom Viridiplantae; phylum Streptophyta; class Pinopsida; order Pinales; family Pinaceae; genus Pinus; species Pinus albicaulis. The sequence goes on along the minus strand of CM076580.1, from coordinate 310,257,026 downwards.
GCGCAGAGCCATCGGATGGTGACCGTTTGACGGAGATGCACGTAGAATAAGCAGGTACGGTGACTGCGTTGATTGGGCGATTGAAAGTAGATGCGGGGCCCAGAGCCAAGGTTTATTCAAAAGTTAATTATGCAAAAAGCGTGCGTATCAATATAAATTCTCAAGGTTTAACCATTGGTTGTAAAGCTTGGCACATACAAATAAATTGAATTCCTGTGATAGAAGGAGTATAAGCGCGAGGGGTTATAACCTTAATCCTAAGGTTTGGAGGCAAATATATAAACCATGGAAAATATGTGGGTTAACCATATTGTGACGGTTTAATAATTGAACGGAGGTTGTGACCATATATATGTTGGGTGCTAAACAAAAGCCACAGTTTATTAATAATCAGGAATATGCATACATGACGTCATTTATTCCGGGGGGGTCTCCTTCCCCTATCTGCTCGAGTCTGCTACACCCGCGGAATTTAAAAGGAATGGAGCTTCGTTTGATGCGAGTTGATCCGACTATGGTTTAAACCATATATTCTTCAAGGAGGTAAACTTCATAATAAAGTATTGAAATTGCCCAGATCGACAGTTGGATTGAGTACAAATTTGTTGTACTCATTTTATATGCACACAAAAAGAGGAAGTATGAGGCCTAACAGAGGAAAAAAAATATTGCAAAGTTGAAGAAATGTGCAACAAAGGGATTCAAAAGTGCAGTGAAAAGGTGGAATATGCAGATGACAATGAACAAAGAGTATGCAGAATAGGTTCTTAACAGAAGCAGGAAAAGACAAATCCAGTAAAGCCAAAATCGAGAAAAGGAGCTGAGTGAAATTGAAATATGCAATTAAAAATGTGAATGTAAATGTTGTAATTAATTTTTTATTGTTTGTGATGCAAAGGAAAGTATCCTAAGGAAAAGAAAACTCCCACTGTAGCATGGAAATTTGTACATATTTTTATACTTTTAAAATTGAGTTGGATAAAGGAATAAGAAGACAAAAGCCAAAGAGTCATGACTATTCACTCCAAATTCCTTGTGAAATACAAACAGTCATGTGAGGATCTCTATATATAATATCAATTTGATATGCACAAAAAGGAGGTTAGAGAGAGCAAATATAGAGAAGGTAGAGAAGATTAAGAAAAGAAGAGCATAAAGAGAAGCTACAGAACAGAGCTGATATCTGAGGTAAATCAACAAACCTTCAGTTTGATAAATTGAGGAAGTTGGAGCTTCCCTATCAAGTTGCAACTTGATAGCTGTCAGTTGTAGTTGACTGAGGTTGGGGCCTCCTGTAGGTTGGTGCCTACAGAAAACTGAAGGGAGTTGGTGCTTCCTTGCAAGTTGTAGCTTGCAGAATTGAGGTTGGAGCCTCCTGTAGGTTGGTGCCTATAGAAAAACAGTGGTGAGAGGGAGGTGGAGCTTGCCTTTGCATCACAACAATAATAAGATGTGGTTTTCTCCCTTTATGGGTTTCCACTTATATCTGGTGTCTCTGTGCATGATATTTATGTGTTGATCTGATTTATATCATCTGCTTAATACTTGTTGCTCTCATATTAAGTCTACTGTTATATTATATTAATACTTACTGCTTACATTCTAAGATTACTCACATATTAAATTGGATATGAAATGAAGGTGTAAATAAGTTTAATGAAAAGTTTTAAAAGTTCAGGAATGTGTTAAACTAATTCACCCCCCCTCTCAGTTTAACTAAAGGTTCAACAATTTTCTCCTCTTTTTCTTCATTTTGGCCTCTTACGAAAAGACGCTAGGCTAGGGTTAGGGTTAGACTTCAACTAGGGTTGATGTGTTGGCTTGTGGGATGATTCAACATGTGGATGTGAAGTCATTGGCTCAAAATCACCTCTTTCCTGTGGCTAATTCTTCCATTTTATGGTTGACATTATTCGCCCTAGGAAATTATTTCCCTAGATAGACCCTAGTCTTGCCCTAAGATTAAAATTGGGGCTTGTTGAAGGCTTGTTGTTCCTAAAAAATGATCATATCTACTTATTCAAGCTTTTTCTTGGCCTTCTGCACCTAGGTAAGCCTATTAAGTATTAACCTTGCTTATTCTAAAAGCATAGGTCACTTGTGCCCTAGATAGGCCTTTTGGAGGGTACACATTGCCTTGTTTGAGTTAGCTTAAGCCCTGTTCTTTAGTTGAGTACCCATCCTAGGCCTTTCATTGTCACCTCCAGGCCCTTGAATTGATATATCTATCAAGTGACCTACATAGGGAAGCCTCCCTTGTGGTGAAAATCCACTAAAGAGCAAGATGTAGTGGCTGCAGTGGCCTAAGTCACCGCGTTTGTGTTTGTGTTCGATTTCGGCGATTTTTAAGTTCAAATAAAGTTCGACAGTTAAAATTTTGGCAATAAAGTTTGGCATTAAGATCGACACACTAGAAATTTGAATATATATATATATATATATATATATATATATAATTCAATTAAAGTTAAACACATTTTAAGGCATGGATCCTTGTAGTGGCTCCTATCAGCTGCAACCTGCGATTGCAGAGTCACGACTCATGAGTATGAGAGACAGAGTGTGGTTTTCAGCACTAGGCACTAGTCCGTCATTGGTCGTGAGGACTCTGGAACAATAAAACCATAGACTGGAGTCCAAGTCATGACTCACATTGATGAACACTGTGACAGTGCACCGTTAAGCGTCGAGTCTACACAAGGGCAACACTGTAGCATTAGTGTTCCAAGGTCTTGTGGAATGAATCACAATTGCATTTTCCGTCGTTGTCATGACTCAGGGGTTGACTCATGGGAGTGTGTTGTGGGTTGTAGCGGTTGTGAGGTTGAAGAGGTAGAGCAAGTGTGCGGTGTAGATGTATTAGGGTTTTATATTTTTTCTTGTTTTATTATTAACCGTCTAGAATTACCCACACATGAAGAAGCATTTCATCAAATTTAATGTGAGTTTTGTGATTTTATTCATGTTTGAGTTCGTGTTTGTGTTCAATGTGAGTTTGGGTTCGGGTTCACCTTTATGTTTCACAACCCTGATGGAATAAGTTCGACACCCAGTAAAATTTTGCGAACTTCAAATTTCAAGGATTTTGTTTGTTGAACACGATGACTTAGGTGGTGAAAATGGACCACACTTCATAGTGTTGTCACTTGGTCTAGCTCAGGCCTTGTGAACTCCCCTCACAAGACCTATTATAGTTTCAGGCAACACATTTCATAACTAAGAAAAACAAAGTAGAGCATAGGCCTCACATTTTAGTTGGTATTCTCTTGTATTTTGTTTCCTAAGTCACCTTTTGTGTTAATTTGTGTGGATGGCATATTCATTTGCTTGTTTCTTACATTTTGGTTTCAATTATTTCCATAATTTTTTAGTACTATGCTACTAATAGTAACTTTGAGATATAAGGTAAGTGCCCCTTTATTTGTACTTGCATTTCATTACTATGAAAAATAAAGCAAAGCATAGGCCTCACATTCTAGTTGAATTTTCTCCCATATTGGTTTCCCAAGTCACATATTGTGTTAATTTGTGTATATGGTGTTGATTTTTGTAGCATCCAGAAGTGTTCCAAGTCTTAAACTTTGCAGAGAGGCTTGGACAGCAGCATTCCAAAGAACCCAAAAACAGTTTGTGGAAATTCCACTCGGTTCAAGACTTATTAAAATCATTAATCATTTTAATGAAGACCCTAAGTCTAAACTTAGGGAAATGAAATAATTAAAGGCTATTAATAAGTCAAAGTGTGAATCTTCTGGAAAACATGGATCAAATCAAGTTTTAATCTTAGCCATTGATTAATCTTTTAATCTGGGTCGTTGGTTCTCCAACAGGAAGATTATAAAAGAAGGCCTGAGGGTCACTTGGAATATAAGTTGTGCATACACTCAGTACCCGAAGGAGATCATTTCTGATGTAGAATTCGATCTCAGTGGGAGAGTTGCACGGCGATAAGATGCAAAAGCAGAAGGAGGAGGTCAGGGGTGTTCGAGATCAGGGTTGGAGGGCAGTAGAGGGTCACTGGAGGCATATTGAAGCTGCAATGCAGAGACCCCACGCAGTCTCCATGCAGATTCATGCAGTCCAGCGCTGGGACTGCACAAAGAATCATGTAGAGTAACGCAAGGGCATGCAGGGGTTGTTTTGGGTGTCAGAGAATTGTTCGAGTAAGCCGGAAATTCAGTCTCAGGTGGTTCAGAATTTATCTACCATATATTTTCCCTGTAAAGATATCATTGCTGAAGAATTAATAAAACCCTCATCTGTTGCACTGATTTTCACACATTGGGTTTTTCGGGGGACATTTGTCCTAAAATAATTGTGTACATGTGATTGATTCTTGTGCTTATGTTCTCTACTGTTTATTTCTCGGCATATATAATTGTGAATGTTGCAGTAGTATTTATTTCAATATTTGTCGGAAGATTTCTGAATAATAACTTATTGAAAGAATAAGTAGGAGAAGTAAATCTATCACTGCAACTGTCTGTAAATTTTCACATGGTATCAGAGCAAGAGATGAATAACAGAGAGGGGGCATCTATCAGTAAACGAAGATCAACTGTTGCAGCGACAGCGCAGAAGGGTTCACGCATTTCTCCAGGAGGGGGAAGAAGCACGATAGAACAGATGGATCACGATGTATCTGTATTGGCATCCAGACTAGAGGAATATTTTGCTTGTGTATCAAGCATTGCATCTTCAGATGTATGGTATATTGACAGCAGAGCCTCTACTCACATGACGGGAGTACGGGACTGTTTTCCCGACTACCAAGAAGAGCAGATGAATTTCAAAATAACCATGGGTAATAAAGCAAAGTGCACTCCCATTGGGAGAGGTACCGTAGTTTTTCAGACAAAGGCAAGGAACAGAATCCGGGCCACTAATGTACTGCATGTGCCGGGTTTGAGGATGAATCTACTCTCAGTGTCACAGCTTCAAAACCGAGGATATGACATCTACTTTATTGGCAATAGAGTATACGTCAAGCACCCCAGTTGGAAGAAGAAGGCACAGATCGGAGTAAGAAGCAACAAGTTGTACAAACTGCAGCTTGATTCTCCAATGGCACTAGTTGGCAGCGCAGATGAAACAAACCTGAATGAGCTATGGCATAGAAGAATGGGGCACTTGAATCATGGGGCGTTGAGAACTCTCTAGAGGATTGTCACAGGTGTTCCAGAAATGAGCACCAAACGGGATGATGTCTACAGGGGGTGCATATTGGGGAAATATGCCAAGGCAGCATATCAAATAAGCAACAATAGGGCCAAGGGTGTGTTGGATCTAATACACTCAGATACCTGCAGGCCAATGTCCACAAGAGCTCTTAGTGGTGCTAAATATTTTGCCACCTTTATTGATGACCATTCCAAGAAAACCTGGATCTACTTCTTGAAGACCAAGGATGAGGTCTTCAGTCGATTTAAAGAGTTTAAGGCTCTGGTGGAAAATCTGACAGGGAAGCGAATCAAGGTATTGCGATCAAATAATGGAGGTGAATACATAGATAAAGAATTCACTGGATTCTGTGCAAGGGAATGCATCAAAAGAGAATGGACAACTCCATACAATCCGGAACAGAATGGAGTGGAAGAAAGGAAGAACCGGACTATTGTTGAAGCAACCAAAGCTATGTTGTATGACCAAGACATGCCCAAATTTCTTTGGGCTGAAGCGTGTAATACAATTGTCTACATTCAGAACAGAACTCACACTGCACTGGGAAAGATCACGCCAAAAGTGTGTTCACTGGCAACAAGCCCGAAGTGAGTCACTTTAGGATCTTCGACAGCACAGCTCACTGCCATGTACCTAGTGAGAAGAGGAAGAAGTTGGAGATGACTGTTAAAGAGAGGTATTTAGTAGGGTACAGCGAGAATGCAAAGGCTTATCGCATCTACATTCCTGAGAGAAGAAAAGTAGTGGTGCGAAGAGATGTGAAGTTCATGGAGGAGAAAGCCTTCAAAAGATCACGAGAGTTGCCTTCTGCCATGCAATCAGAGGAAGAGCCTCTGGTCCAGCCCCAACAACCAGTAGCAGAAAATTCAGTTGCCTCTCCAAGGCATAGTGATCCAAAGGATGGGTCTCTCGAGGATTTGCAAGAAGGAGAGCCGATAAATCCACCCACCAAGAGTGGAAGAACGAGTAGGGAACTTAGACAGATTCTAAAGGATGCAAAGGATTTTGTCGGAATCCCTCGAAATGAGAAGAGATAGCGTAAGCATCCTGAAAGGTATCAAGCCTTAGTTGCTCAAGTCGGAGAACCTTCCAGTTTTCAGAAAGCAGCTCAGCACCAGGTGTGGGTTGATGCAATGGTGGAAGAACACAGTTCCATCATGACAAATGATGTCTGGGAAGTAGGACCTAGACCGCAGGAGAGATCAGTTGTAGGATCCTGGTGGATCTACAAGATCAAGTATGCTGCAGACGGCAACATCGACAAATTTAACGCCAAGTTTGTGGCAAAGGGGTGTGCTCAAAAGGAAGGAATAGACTATGAAGAAACCTTCGCCCCTGTAGCCCGATACACATCTGTCAGGTCTGTGATATCCCTTGCTGCGAATATGGGATAGGAAATTCACTAGATGGACGTCAAGACGGCATTCTTGAATGGTGTGATAGAAGCAGAGGTGTATATAGAACAACCGGAGGGTTTTGAGACACATGATCAGAAAACTCATGTGGGAAGATTGAAGAAAGCATTATATGGACTGAAGCAAGCCCCTAGAGCCTGGTATGGTCAGATTGATAGCTACCTGTAGAAGATGGGATTCGTCAAGAGTGATGAAGATCCCAATCTCCACTATCTGAGAGTAGGGAGTGAGCCTTTGATACTAGTATTGTATGCGGATGATTTTTTCTTGACAGGATCATCAAGGTTCATCACAGATTGTAAGAAGACTCTGGCTAGAGAATTTGACATGAAGGATCTAGGACGGACGAACTATTTTCTGGGGTTGGAATTTTGGCAACAAAATGGGGAGATCTTCCTTGGTCAAGGAAGATACACTACAGAAATTCTGAAGAGATTTTAGATGGAGGATTGTAGGCCCATGACCACTCCAATGATTACCAACTGGAGGAAAAGCTACACGTCCGAAGATGATGAAGCTAATCCTACACTGTACAGACAGCTCATAGGGTCATTGATGTATCTGGTAAATACAAGGCCAGACATCTGTTATGTTGTTAATACCCTAAGTCAGTTCATGGTGGAACCGAAGAGGGCACATTGGGCAGCCGCCAAGCATGTTCTTAGGTACCTTTGAGGGACAGTCGAGCTTGGATTGAAGTACACCCACGACAATGATGTCAGGTTGAGTGGTTTCACTGATGCAGATTGGGTTGGAAGTTCAATTGATCGGAAGAGTACCAGTGGGTACTGTTTCAGTCTAGGATCATAAATGACTTCCTGGTGTAGTAGGAAAAAAATGTCCGTGGCACTGAGTTCAGCAGAGGCAAAATATATGGCAGCCAGCACAGCTTCATGCGAAGCCATATGGCTTAGGACACTGCTAGTAAATCTACTCGAAGAGAAAATTGAAGCGACCAACATTCTATGTGATAATCAGAGTTGCATAAAGCTCTTTGAGAATCCTGTGTTTCATGATAGGTCGAAACATATTGACATCCGGTGTCACTTCATCAGGGACTGTGTACAACGTGGAGTTGTTCAATTGCAGTACACTCCAACAGGAGAACAGGTGGCAGACATCCTCACAAAGGCTCTGGGAAAGACAAAGTTTGTCTACTTCAGAGAGAAGATGGGGATGATGAAGAACCCCTTCCAGTAGCAGGAATGGAGGATTCAGTATTCAGAGGGAGCTATGGTACAGAGGCAGCAAGTGACAGTGGCAGTGTCAGAGGTAGCAGTACAGGGGGCAGCAGATGGGGGGAGCAAAATCCTAAGATCGGCACCGCTGAGGGTGCTTTAGAATCAAACCAGCATGCAGCAGGCATATTGATGGAACACTTTCCTCGTTAAGAGGGAGTGTTTATTTTTGTAGCATCCGGAAGTGTTCCAAGTCTCAAGCTTTGCAGAGAGGCTTGGACAGCAGCATTCCAAAGAACCTAGAAACAGTTTGTGGAAATTCCACTCGGTTCAAGACTTATTAAAATAATTAATTATTTTAATGAAGACCCTAAGTCGAAACTTAGGGAAATCAAACAATTAAAGGGTATTAATAAGTCAAAGTGTGAATCTTCTAGAAAACATAGATCAAGTCAAGTTTTAATCTTAGCCATTGATTAATCTTTTAATCTGGGCCATTGGTTCTCCAACAGGAAGATTATAAAAGAAGGCTTGAGGTTAACTTGGAATATAAGCTGGGCATACACTCAGTACCAGAAGGAGATCCATTCTGATGTAGAATTCGATCTCAGTGGGAGAGTTGCAGGGCGAGAAGTTGCAGAAGCAGAAGAAGGAGGTCAGGAGTGATCGAGATCAGGGTTGGAGGGCAGCAGAGGGTCACTAGAGGCAACTTGAAGCTGCAGCGCAAAGACCCCACGCAGTCTCCACGTAGATTCATGCAGTCCAGCGCTGGGACTGCGCAGAGAATCACGGAGAGTGACGCAGGGGCATGCAGGGGTTGTTCTGGGTGTCAAAGAATTGTCCAAGGAAGCTAGAAATTCAATCTCAGGCAGTTTAGAATTTATCTACCGCATATTTTCCCTGTAAAGATATCATTTGCGGAAGAATTAATAAAACCCTCATCTGTTGCACCGGTTTTCCCACATTGGGTTTTTTCGGGGACATTTGACCAAAAATAATTGTGTATATGTGATTGATTCTTGTGCTTATATTCT